>OY982575.1:16334722-16382524 GCA_963859945.1 Euplagia quadripunctaria | reverse complement strand
ACAATACTGAATCTGATTAATTAATGATATTAACCACGTTAATATACAATAGACATAAAAAATAATGTTAATATTACAAAGGAATCTAGGGTGTATTATCTTTCAAGTCTTCATTAGTCTAAGTTTAAACTTGAATTTCAATCATTTTCAAGTTATTAATCTTATGTGTATTACAAGTTTAGTATTGTGTTATACTTTCGACTTCAAAGAATTTAATTCCAATACGATTTAGGCCAGAGCTATGAGCAATGTGTAACAAAAAACAACACTTTTGTTAACCTTCTTCTCCTAGTACCAGTTCCATATTTTATAATCTAATATATTTCTTGATAATGATCGCTTCAGAAAATTCAATTGTTGTAAAACAAAACATAATGGGAAAAAATAAATAAATGCTTTAAGATACAGTTATCCGTAAATTATTTAAGTAGTGTATTACCTCGCTTCGTGCCCCCATTATTAGCCGCAGGTAGTGATCGCAAGGATTGCGTGTCCGAAGATCGGACCAGGCTCTTCTTGGGTAGGAACAAGACCAGACTGAAATATAAGGAGAGTTCAATTAGACTTACAACAGCAATCAACTATGCAATTACCTCTATAATGTCATACCTGCCAAAAAGAAGCTAAACTGGGTGTCACAGAAAGGTGTGGTCAAATTTCAGGAGCGGAACTTCGAATGCTTTTCCTGTATGGTGTATGTGCACATTTATAAACAACATATTAGGAATTTTCGTGTAAATTTCAAGGATTTTATTCTTTATGTTGACATTTTCAGATGAATCTGGAAATTTCATCAACATCCTTGATATTAAATAACCATAGTTTTATTCATGTCAGCTTTGTCTTGCAAAACATTAGCTTAACCGGTCAATTTTGGAGTTCAATTTTTCCGTTTCAACATAAGATTTTCGTTCAAAAAATCTGGATTTTTCGTAAAAATTGATAATAGTTTACGTTATCCACGGGCTTTAGTATACGACCCTAAGATATGACCACACCTTCCTGTAACACTGAATATACACAGACATGTTTATCTGATTGTCCGCATTAAAAATGACAATGTGCAACTTCGACACTTAAACGTAGCGTCAACGTCATTGCAGAATCAGACTTCAAAATCAAAATCCATATCTTAGAAAATCAAGTCTGAATTTCGCGCCGAGTGTGCCCGAGTTAGAAAAAAATACTAAACTGGATCGCATCCGCATTCGCAATTGCGGAGCTCCCGCATCGAAATGGACATCGGAATGAAATTGAATTGGAATTGAATGTTCATGCAGATGCAATGCAAGTCGCGACAAGAAAGTGGATGGGGCCGGCGACTGGCGTGTGCGGTAAACACGTGCTGATTGACCAATAGGAGCGAAAATGTCGGTGACAAGATCCGACGCGTTTGTTATTGTGTATCAGGAATGTTGGGGATATCCGCATTCGCAATTTTGGAGCTGCCGCATCGATTTGGACATCAGCATCCACATCCGTGAATGTATAAAATTCTGCATCCGCAACATCCCTAATTGGAACCCCTCGGATATTAAATCACCAAAACTAAACACTATTAAATGGCGTTGATAAGAATTTCGAGTCCCATCCCGTGGTCACTATTTTCCTATGCTCATTTTATAAAAAACAGATTTATGATATCTACATAGAAAGTAGTACAGTAGCTACATAAATTCATTGTATTAGCATACTTCGATTACAAGTCTCCGTCACAAGTATAACGTTTAACTAAATAGGCAGTATACCACAAACATTTAAGCCATCTAATAAGTGAAAGCCATACCGAATGTACATGTTGAAGCGACATTAAAGAGCCGGATTGTTGCTTGCGCCGAAGGTATTTAGTTTCGTCCTTCTGCATGAGGAATTTCTCTCCGACTGACCACAGTTCGGTGGTCAGACCACGAATGTGGTCCTCGTACGCTCGACTGGACTGGGAGAGCGTGTCCCGGGCGCGTGCCAACTCACGCTCCAACATGGCGATCTCTTTTTTCTGCTTCTCTTTGAACACCGCGATTTGTTCCGTATACAGTTGTTTCTGGAAACATACCATAAAAAATTTTGAACGACAAGTCAGCCACAGAGGTTCGGGCATGCACAGTTATCACACGTGCAATCTAACCATGCAAATAATAAAGAATCAAATTACCTGTCATGTCTGCTTGTATGTACTACATGTGCTAATCTACTATAAATGTTTTAATGAACACTCGTAAGCAAAACAACAAACTAGAAATAAAACAAAAGCATCCATTAAAACAATTTATTGACTAACAATAAAATAAATAAATGACTGTCTTAACAGTCAACAAGCACACCGGTCAATCCAAGAGCAGGTAGAACCACCACACGATCTGATAGAGCAATATCAATAACAGGATGGGTGCTATACTGACCATTTTAGCCTTCATTCTGTTGAGTTTGTCCTCGTACTCGGCGCGCACCTCCATCAGCGTGACGGCCTGAGCGTCCCTGGCACCTTCCCCCTTAGCTGCTCGCGATACTTCCTCTAAGAGCCTCTGGAACGAATTTTCCAGCTCATCCAACTGCACCTCCAGCCCGGCATTCTGGATAGTTGAAGGAGCGAGAGAAGTCCGCTCATCGTCGTTCAAGTAAGCTTGTTTTATTTTTTCCGTGGATATAGTTCTCCCGATGCATCTCTCCACCCATCTTTCAAGATTCATGGCGCACTCGGCCAGATCCTGCATGACCGCCGCGTACCCACGCTCCAGTTTCAGCATACACTCGTCTGTGACGTGACCATCTAAACTCAATATCTCTCGTCTCACAGTCCTTTGCACTGATATTACTCTACTCAACTTCTGTGCATACAAGTCTTTGACAGAACTAAATGTTTGGAAACGCACAGACAACTCAGTCAAGAACTTTTTCAAATTAATAACCTCGGATTCGTTGATCCTATTGACTTCGGTCAATCTGTCTCTTTCTTTTTGTAAAGTCAGCTGCTTTTCTGAACATTTCTTGAGATGCCTTTCAGTGGTCTCTAAGAAGTTCTCGAGATCCTCCATAGTGATGGTCCCTGCGTTTAGACTTCGCCGAAGTTCATTATCACCATTAGTATTAGAATTGCCGAAATTTGTCAATTCTTTGAGAACTGTATTTGATTTTATTTCTGCGATTCTCTTGAGTATAATCGCCTGGTATTTAGCAGACACCTTAATTATTTGCGTTGCCCTGTTTTCTGTGACGCTCATCTTGGCGACTTGCTTCTTGAGTTCGGCAATCTCTTCATTTTTCTGGTGGACAATTTTCTTGAGCTGGGTGGATAGTTGATGGCAGTTCTCCTTGCTAACCTCAAGTTCTTTAGTCACATCTAACAACTTGTTTTCTGACTCACCCATTAGGGTTTTGAGGTAAGTGATGTCACTTTGCAGGGTGGTAATGGTCCTGTTCTTATCGTGAATGATCTTTTCTAAATCAGTGATGGTCTTTAAGCTCTCGATGGAGGAGTGTGTGATGTCTGAAGTGTTATCTACCTGGTGGTGGATGTCGCGAAGCTCCTTCTCTGCTAATTGTCCTGAAACCTTTCGGCTCGGTGCACTTTCTTGACTTAGAACCGCAACTGTGAATAACATATTTTAGATATAAAAATTTAGGTATACATGTACTAACTAAACAGGAACGTCGCCCCCAACTCCACCCATGAAGTAATGAGAGAGACACCGAAGAATTTTGAAGTAATGATATTCCTCACCGTAAAAAGTGAGGAATCTCATTACTTCAAATGAAATTCGAAAACCCTGTAGAAATAAATAGGTGTTAAATACAACTAACAACGATTCATTCTCGTGCGCCAGTAATTTATATATATATATATCTCTGTTATGACAGATATGACATAGGCTCACGTCTTCCTTCCTTAGGAATAAGCAGAGACTATTATAATATATACACATTTCATGAGCTAAGGAGAAGGTTATTTTGTTAAACAATGTTAGTTCTTAACTGTTCACCTAGGTCAGTGTTTCTAGCGGTACGGTACCCCAGGGATAAGGGGTACGCGAAGCACTCACTTGACTAAGAAAATTACATCAGTAATAAAAATTAGGCAAACAGTAATTCTCAAATTTATTTTTAATCGATAACTGTCCAGTTCGTAATGCACACCAGATAAACACCAGAATAGGGTCTGCTTACAGAACAGGAACACTGTGTGGTATGTGACGGTTAACCGCAAAACTAAAATGTGCGGGTAGACGAAGAACCTTCTACCTCACGGACTCGATGGCGGAGCGCGTGCACTACTGAGACAGTCAATTTGTGACCACGGCCAATGCAAAATGGTCGCAACGTCAGGCAAGGCAATTCAAAGGTATGTTAATTATAAAAGGTTTTTCATTAGGGACGCTCAAACTTTGGAAGCGTAAAGCGGCCATCTTGGCAAAGTGATAGCTATCAAATTAAACAAGAATACTTAGTCTTGACATTTCACCACGGAACGCTACACGCTTCAACAACGTGTGGAAATTGTTAAAATTTATTATCCTTGCGTTGCCTCCAATTTATGGCATTCATGGTCGAATTGCAGAGTCCACAAAGCGTCAACTTCATAAGGCCCGAGTCACAAACTCGAGAATTTTTACAGATATTTGTAAATAGTTGGGTAGTGAGTATTAGACCGTGCTGTTATATACTGAAGTGCGTTCAGAAGAAGAGTTGTTTCGAGAATATTTAGTTAAAACACGACGAGTACAAACACATGCTAAGGACAAGGAACTAAGTAAACCACCATTTTGCGAACTATTCCACCGACCATCTACCCATCTATGATTAAGAGGAATTAATACACATTTCCTGCAACCAGCTTTTGCCCAGCAATCACCGAGTAATTATTGGGCTGATTTAAAAGACGTTTTCGTGTCAGCGAAGCAGTAATAAAATATTTACTGCCATTTTGCACTACGAACGAAAACGAGCGAAAGGAAAAACTAATTGGGAACCACTGACTTAGGAGTTTAAGAGATCACTGACAATAATAAAGGAACCAATAAAAAAGCGAAATTATATATGAGTTTATACATACATGTCTCTCTTTGTCCGATAGCTTTAATGAGCTCTTCATTTTCTTTTTTCATAATTTTTAAATCTTCCCTTTCATTATTCATATAATTTAAATTCTTTCTCAATTCGCTAATTGTTGTTATTTTCTCTTCTAGGTCCTTCTCATATTTTGCTCTCAGTACTTTCTCTTCTAGAAGCTCCTTGTTGATGTTATTTATTACTACATCTTTTTCTTTACTCATTTTGGAAATAAGTCCATCTTTAGCTACCGATTCTGTTACACACAAGTCCAAAGATGCTTGTAACGTTTGTACTTCTTTTTGTAAGGACAGTATTTCTTTTCGCCTTTCCTCTAATTCTTTTTCGGCTTTTGTGTGATAATCTTGAAGAATGTCGCACTTGTTAACCAATGTCAATTTTTCAATAACTAAGTCATCCTGAAGTTTTGTATTTCGTTCTTGTTCATGTTGTTTATCCCGTTCTAAATTTGTTATGTCTGAAACATATCGTATAAATAAGGAATGTATTGTTATAGAGCTAACGTGTTAATTTACATTATTACTTAAATTTAACGAGATAGTTTATTCAAATGAAAACCACAAAGCACAGAAATAAAACTAGAATAACATAAAATTGTTTACAACATACCAGCTTTCTTTTCCTCAATGGTATCAACCATTTTCATGTTAATATGTGTCAATGTTGTCACTTCCTCTGCCAATTTCTCATTCTCGGTTCTTAATTTAATAATTTCCTCTGATTGTAGAGCATTATCTCCTTGCAATTTAGCAATTTCCTCTTTTATTTCCGTAATAAATTGCGTGGATTTATGTATGCCCTCTTCTAATTCTTTGTTATCCTTTTTTAAATGATCGTTTTCTTCTAACAATACTGTTTTATCATTAATCAGTTGAGTAATTTCCTCAGCAGCTTTCAATTTGTTAGTTTCGATTATACTTTGTATTTCGTTAACTTTAGTCAGATTACTATTATTCTCTGTAATCAAATCAGTTTTCTCTTGTTCTAAGATATTTATTTTAGATTCAAGATGTTTGATTTTATCTTCTAATTCCAATACCCTGCTCGTTTTTTCGTTAAGCTCAATATTCAAATCCTTTTTATTATCTATTTGCTCTTGAAGTGATTCAGTTAATTTTTCAACCTTATCGCGAAACTCGACTTCAATTGCATCCTTCTTAATCTTTAACTCACTATTTTGATTCGCTAAAGACACTGCACCTGAAAGTTTAGTATTTGGTTTAGAAGCTAACGGTTCACCTACCAATAAAAACAAAACACATACTTTAGCGTTTACTTACTATCTTTATAGTTTTTATTTATAATTTCTAATTGATTAATGTCCTCTTTCAAAGTCATAACATCATCCTCCTTCCTCTGAATTTCGCTTTCTAGAAATATAATTTCCTTGTCCGATGTTTCCTTCAGTAATGTTATTTCTTTCTCTAAATTAACTTTTACAAGTCTCAGTTCTACCAGCTCATTCTCTGTAAGTGCCAATGTTGTTTCTTTCTCTTGTAGTTTCAGTTCAAGCTCATTTCGTTCATTACTTAGAGTTATCTTCTCTTTTTCTAACATTTCTATAGCTTTTTCTTTTTCTAAGATGGTGTTTTTAAATATTAATTTCTGGTCCTCCATCACAGACTCTGTGACAGCAACCATATTCTTTATAACTTGCCTCTCTGATTCAAAATCATTCATTAGTTTCTCTTGGCTCAGTTTCTCAGTTTTTACTTCCTCTTCCAAAGATTTTATTGCTGTAAATATAAAATATTCTCAAACAATTAATGCTTAGTGCTATTTATAGCTGACCTTAAATGTATAAAATGTTGTAACGGTAGTGAAACTAATATTACTCCATTATAATTTAGTACATCTGCGGATTTCCCCAAAATGTTTTATGGACTTATCCAAATACATTGTGAAAGAGTCACATCCACCAATGAACTGCTACTTTCTGAATAAAAAAAGGGAACTATTACTATCAACCAAAACCTGTTTTTAATTAACTTCAGTGCAATATGGCGTCCAAGCCGAGATAATTGTTCAAAGTACCCTCTATCTATTATGACAGCCCGATCACCAATAAAGGCTTAACCTTGCTCTGCAAGACGTTTACTGACTTTGCGCGTTTCGCCTCGATTCGACAACGCAAGACAAAGATGCCAAGTTGCGGCGAGAGGCGGCGAGAGGCGGCGAGAACCGGCGCAAGCCAACGCATCCATGTCACTTACAGTCATATTCTAACACACCCCCCGGCAAGCAACACTATAAGGACATGTAAGAACATAAACGACCGGATGTTGCGTACCTGACCCACCATGTTTTTTGAGTTAGACTACATTTACACCTGAATTGTTGACAAGCAGTGATCGGAGTAGGTACAGCTATTTTGGTTCAATGACCGCAAACGTTGATGTTAATATAAAAAATAAACTGATTTTTTACTAACAAGCATAAAAGAAAGCTTGGCTTATATATTGGCAGTGAGCGCATGACGTTGTCAAACTAACATCAGCGACGCGCACACGCGCGATATGCCGCTCAAGTGTTACGCGCGATATTGCCGCAAGTGTAACGCGCGATATTGCCATCAAGACAAACATTAAAATAATGGAAAAGTGAAATGTCTGAGCTTAGTCAGGAGCTTACGATTCCTAAAGTTTCAGTTTCAGATATCAGTATGTTTTAAACAATTACTACTTAATGCAGATGTACTAACTCAGCATTTCTAAATTGATAAAACTTTGATTCAGGTGGATTACTCCGACATGGCTTTAAGCTCTGTCAAGCCTGAAACAGTATACAAGTGGAAATGTGACTATCCGGAGCTATATTTCCGACCGTGCTGGTTGTAGCAAGTGTAAAAACCATTTATCAGCCAAAAACTAAAATGTCAAACGACATATTGAAGGTGCAGTACGTAAAGGGCTCAAGATTTTTTGTTTTGATCTCATTAAGTTTTTAATTCTTTGCAACATCCCCTAGTCGCAAATGAAAAATCATGCCTTCCAAGATTATTTCCAAAAATAAATGTGCGGTTATTGTTGAAAAGCAATTCTTTTAGTTTTCTTTAAGTTCTTTTAAATTGTAAAACTTAATAGTTTTAAGTACAAGTTCGCATGCCTATTATAGGCGAATATGTCGAGCTGCTTTTTGATGTTATCATCTAGTGTACCATATTCTTGGCAATTAAATATCTTATCTTATCTTGGTTTAATAAGAAATTGCCTGACGAATCTAGAAGCATATTTGGATAAGTTTTATAAAAATAAGATTAATTTAATTTATGAAAGCATAAAAGATGAGAAACTTTGGATATCGCAAATAACAAAAATTCACAAACCTAATTAAAATATAATAGAAGAACATTATATGGTCATCCCATTTTTCATGAGTTGCAAAAACAAAATTTAACACTAGGCGACTCATTTTTAGCTTCTGACCAAGTCAGAGCTGCATTAAATGAATGCAATTCCAATAGAATAAAAACAAAACATTATCAATTTATAAATGGATATTAGATGTGAAAAAAAAAACAGACTAAAATTGGACAACTTTGTCATTTAGTTTAATTACTCAGGCTATAGTCAATCTATCGCTTCGTTTCGTTCGTTTATTTTTAAAAACTAATTAAAATACACGTTGATTGAAATATGAAATAAATTACTGGTGGTTATATTATGTCTGCGGCTTCACTGACAGACATGTCTGAAAGAATTTTTATTTATTTATTCATGTTAATTCTGATTTTACTGTAAATTTAACAAATAGTTTTTTTCCTTTCTAACGTATCTTAAATATCGAAGGAACAAACAGTTTGTGAGGTAACATGATCTTGGAGAACGTTAGAATAAGTTTGTAACGACTATTGATACTTGTCTATACAAAATTGTTACAGAAAATTAGAAAAATATATTGTTTAAAAAATAAAGCTTTTAATTTTAATAACCTGAAACGTGTCCGTCTTATACTTACCCGTTGGAGGGATGGAGGGGTGTGTGTTCGTTCATAGTTCCTTAAGGCGTGAATAGCTTTTTACAGAGTAATTTCTAACTTATTTAATAATATATATTTCAAATCACGGGATTCCGGGAGTGTCCATATTAAGACAACGTATCGCAACTACAAAAATTTGCCCTACCTACTCCGACCATTATTGACAAGAGCCGCTAAAGAGGTCTAAAGCAATGCAATGAGAAACAACAATAACTTTGACGTCCTTTACTACAATTAGGTAAATGTTACATTTTCAGTCTTGATCCCATTCGTATACCAGTCCCGAAGTTTTTGGGATTTATTTTGATTAATCTCTTGAAGCTAATAATCCAAAAACCGCTTAGCAATTGTTCTGTACAAAAAAAAAACACATATTACCTTTATTATTTACTTCTAAAAGTTGCTGTAACCGGTCTTTTTCTTTAATAGCACCCTCCAACTCCATCGATTTGTCTTTTAAATAGTTGGTCAGCTTATTAATCATAATGTCCAAATTATCTATCTGACACTCATAGGTCTTCTTCAATTTCTCTGTCAAATTCTCGTTGTCAACAAGTTTTTCTTTTAGAGAGTGAACTTTGACCTCTAACTGTATCTTCACATCATTCAAATTGTTTGTCAGAAACGCGTTATCTTTCTGAAGTAATTGCATTTCTCTTAACTTATTGTTTAACTCTTTAGTGTGCACGTCGTTTTCTTTTGATAGTGCTATAAAAAAATTGGATTAGAATTTATTATAACAAAAAAAAACTTTTTTCTACTAAGGCAAGAGCCTTAAGACACAGATTACTAAGTAGTTACTACGTAACAGATAAATCACTCCCTAAAAAAATATCGATACCTACGTCGTTTTAATTGCCTTCTTTTTCCGGGTTTTATAATGTGTGTAGGGTAACCTCGTCAATAAATGTTTTTATAAAAAAAAATTACAATTGTTATGTAAATTAAGTACTTAACGCCTATTTTTGATTTCCAATGTTTTGGTATAAAAAGTCTTACATGTGTATATAAAGATTAATAATCTTCTTCCCTTTTCTAAAATCTGGATTACTAAACTGTAAGGTGGAAAATATTCTCACAGGACTTAAGCATAAAAACACCACTGGCGCTAGGCCAAAACAGCGCCATATTTCAATGTGAGTGTGTTGCGATAAACTTCATACGTCGCCACTGCGGTCATGTCAAAAGGTATAAAGAAGTACAACATCCGTATAATGTCAGACAGTATGGCCGTCCTAAAGGCCCTGGAGGGCAACACCATGAACTCCGGTCTCATTTATGAATGCCACCAGACGTGAAAAAAATGTGACGTTGATTTAAAATATTACAAGAAATCCAATTCAGCCCTTTACACAAACCAGCACTTCAGTTGGCAGGGATGAATATTTTTTTTGCAAAAATCATGTGCTTCTGTTGAAGCAAACTTGGCACTTAAAAGAATCAGTTAAACAAAAATTTGTATATTGCTTACCAATTTTATTCTCATTGACAATTTGTTGCAGTTGTTGAATCTTAGTCTGTAGTTCACTTTTTAAATCATCCCTTTCATTACTCATATAATTTAATTTCTTTTTCAATTCGCCAATAGTCGTTATTTTCTCTTCTAGCTCCTTCTGATGCTTTGCTTTTTCTTCTAGAAGCTCCTTGTTGATGTTATTTATTACTATATCTTTTTCTTTACTCATTTGGGAAATGAGTCCATCTTTAGCTACCGATTCTGTTACACACAAGTCCAAAGATGCTTGTAATGTTTGTACTTCTTTTTGTAAAGATAGTATTTCTTGTCGCATTTCCTCTAACTCTTTTTCTGCTTTTGTGTGATAATCTTGAAGAATGTCGCATTTGTTAACCAGAGTCAATTTTTCAATAACTAAGTCATCCTGATGTTTTGTATTTTGTTCTTGTTCATTTTGTATTTTCCGTTCCAAATTTGTTATGTCTGAAACATATTGTATGAGTAACTAAGATGTTTTTATAGGCATAGATGCGTTATACGCATTCTATATTGGCCACCTAAAAGTAAGGTAATAGCCCGGCTTTCATTTAGTCGCGTTATCTCCAGCGTCGCGGAGGGACGTAATTTATGCCTTCGGTAGTATTCAGAGGATGCACGAATTAAATGGCTACTATTACCACAAAGAATGTTTCATTTCAAGCGTAAGTAAATACTTTATTGTATTTATTAAAACAGATAATCTTTTGATTTAATGGTGGCTCGCGCCATGTTAGAGGAAGATGGGGTAATAGGCAACCTGACACATATTCGTCAAGTGTTAGTGGAACATCGTGCATTTATAAGTTATGAAAAATAAATATTTACAGAATAAGCAATTTAAATACGCAAACAATGTTTAAATTCTTAATATTTTAGATTTCCACATTAACATTACATCTTTTTTTTTGGTATAGCGGGCAAACGAGCAAACGGGACACCTGATGGTAAATGACTACCGCCCATGAGCAACTGCAACTCAAGAATCACAAGTGCGTTGCCGGCCTTTAAGGTGGGAGTAGGGGAAGGGGGGAATAGGAGGCGAGGAGGGGAGAGGGAGAGAGAAGGGTTAGGGCCTCCGGTAACGATAACCGGTTTTCTGTGTGGACGTGGTATCACTTCTGTCGAGCCGGCCCATACGTGCCGAAGCATAGCTCTCCGACGCTTCTACATCACGTGATTCTAGGGCCCACTACGTTATCTATAGGTAGGGCTACCATCCGTCCGGGTTTCGCCGGATTTGTCCTAGTTTAGAGGGCGTCCGGGGAGCGTCCGGGCGGGGTTTTCAAAAAGCGTCCGGGTAAAACTTATAATTATTAGATGAACAAGCTGTATAATTTAATAAAAAAAATGGAATCGGCGTTTTTTTAAGGTGTCCGGGAAAGTATCACGATTTCACCCATGTGTCCGGAATTTTTGAAGAGATTGTCCGGCGTCGGCAATTTAAGTGATGGCAGGCCTATCTATAGGTAAACATACAGAAATAAAAGTCAAGATACTACTAAAGTACGTTGCTTTGGAAATAACATTAGTTTAATTATTAGCACGTGTGAAGTAGTGAGCTATTGTGATGTTTAGATGCGACGGTATGAATAGGGCGGTATATAACATAATTATATGACTTTGTTTATGAGTAGGTAGGCTTCTGAGAAACAGATTAAGTTTGTTTAACAGACTGAAAAATAAATATAGTCACAGCTACATATGGCTATAATCAAATATTGTTTGTTTTATTTATCATTTATTTACCTAGCTTAACCAAATAAAATGAAGTGTTCTATTTGCCCCAAATTACTCTGATTGGAAGCGTCATAAGCGCTTTGACCAATAAGCGTACATTACCGTTTCTTGCGTCGCTAAAGCTCTGTTTATCTCTGTCTAACAACCGGTAAGTCGTACGCACTGAAAGAGCTGCATAATTATATGTATTGCTGTAAACTTTTAGTAAAGTTTTGCCACCGTGTGATTCAGTTATGTTCGTGTATGGGCGTGTCTATAGTTAATATGTCATTGATGAGTAAGGAATGTATAGTTATTAAGCTATGATCATTTACATTACTACTTAAATATAACGAAATAGTTTATTCAAATGAAAACCACAAGGCACAGAAATGAAACTAGAATAATATAAAATTGCTTTCAACATACCAGCTTTTTTTTCCTCAATGGTATCAACCATTTTCATGTTAATATTTGTCAATTTTGTCACTTCCCCTGCCAATTTTTCACTATTGGTTCTCAATTTAGTAATTTCCTCTGATTGTAGAGCATTATCTTCTTGCAATTTAGCAATTTGCTCTTTTATTTCCGTAATAAATTGCGTCGATTTATGTATGCCCTCTTCTAAATCGTTATTATTATTTTTTAAATGATTGTTTTCTTCTGACAGTTCTGTTTTATCTTTAATCAGTTGAGTAATTTCCTCAGCAGCTTTCAATTTGTTAGTTTCGAACATACTTTGTATTTCGTTAATTTTAGTCAGATTACTATTATTCTCTGTAATCAAATCAGTTTTCTCTTGTTCTAAGATATTTATTTTAGATTCAAGATGTTTGATTTTATCTTCTAATTCCAATACCCTGCTCGTTTTTCCGTTAAGCTCAATATTCAAATCCTTTTTATGATCTATTTGCTCTTGAAGGGATTCTGTCAACCTTTCAACCTTATAGTGGAACTCGACTTCAATTGCATCCTTCGTAATCTTTAACTCACTATTTTGATTTGCTAAGGACACTGCACCTAAAAGTTCAATTTTTGTTTAGAACCTAACAATTTACTTACCAATAAAAATAGAACACATACGAATTTAGCGTTTACTTACTATCTTTATAAGTTTTATTTATAATTTCCAATTGATTATTTTCTTCTTTCAAAGTCATAACTTCATCCTCCTTCCTCTGAATTTCGCCTTCGAGAAACATAATTTCCTTGTCCGATGTTTCCTTCAGTAATGTTATTTCTTTCTCTAAATTAACTTTTACAAGTCTCAGTTCTACCAGCTCTTTCTGTGTAAGTGCCAAAATCATTTCTGTCTCTTGTAGTTTCAGTTCAAGCTCATTTCGTTCATTACTTAAAGTTATCTTCTCTTCTTCTAACATTTCTATAGCTTTTTCTTTTTCTAAGATGGTGTTTTTAAATATTAATTTCTGGTCCTCCATCACAGACTCTGTGACAGCAACCATATTCTTTATAACTTGATTCTCTGATTCAAAATCATTTATTAGTTTCTCTTGGCTCAATTTCTCAATTTTTACTTCCTCTTCCAAAGATTTTATTGCTGTAAATATACATAAAATATTCTCAAACAATTAATGCTTAGTACTATTTATAGCTGACCTGATACTTAGATGTATAAAATGTTGTAACAGTAGAGAAACTAGTATAACTCCATTATAATTTAGTACATCTGCGGATTTGCCCAATGTGTTTTATGGACTTATCCAAATACATTGTGAAAGAGTCAAATCTACCAGTGAACTGCTACTTCCTGAATAACAAAATAGAACTTTACTATCAATTACTATCGACCAATACCTGTCCAATAACTTTAGTACAATATGGCGCCAAGCCGAGATAATTGTTCAAAGTACCATCCTGTATCTATTATGGCAAGCCCGTTCACCGATAAGGGATTAGCCTAAAGGTGCCTAGCATTGGGCGAGAGGCGGCCCAAGCCAACGCCTCCATGTCACTTACAGTCATATTCTAACATACCCTCCAGCAAGTGGTACTGTACGAACTTTGTGTTCTTACGTACCCGTTTAAGGTATACCCGTACTGCATACGGGTATACCTTAAACTGCATAACCTGACCCGCCATTTTTTGAGTTTGACTATATTCGTACCTGTATTGGTGTCAAGAGTCGCTAAAGACGTCGAAAGCAATGCAGTGAGGAACAACAATAACTTTGACATGCCTATTGCTGGCAGACTAGGTAAATGTTACATTTTAAGGCTTTTTTTAACATTTGTGTCATGACTTTTTAATGTTCACAGTGGATTTGATCCCGATCGTATTCCAGTCCCGAAGTCTTCGGGATTAAATTTGATTCATCTCTAGAAGCTAATAATCCAAAAACCGCTTAGCAATTTACTTAAAAAAATGTGTTCTGTACAAAAAAAAAGACATGTTACCTTTATTATTTACTTCTAAAAGTTGCTGTAACCGGTCGTTTTCTTTAATAGCACCCTCCAACTCCATCGATTTGTCTTTTAAATAGTTGGTCAGCTTATTAATCATAATGTTCAAATTATCTATCTGACACTCATAGGTCATCTTCATGTTCTCTGCGAAAATCTCTTTGTCAACAAGTTTTTCTTTTAGAGAGTGAACTTTAACCTCTAATTGTATCTTCACATCATTCAAATTGTTTGTCAGAGATGCATTATCTTGCTGAAGTAATTGCATTTCTCTTAACTTATTGTCTAATTCTGTAGTATGCATGTCGTTTTGTTTTAATAGTTCTAAAAAAATGGGATCAGAATTAAAAAGAACTTTTAAAAGGTCCGTCATTTACAACTTGAATACCAGGTTTGTTAATACAGGTCTCAAGAAAACCTTCTTTAACTCTTTTTTGTTATGTATGTAAATAGTCTCGTGGATGATAGATAAATGAGGGCCAAACTGAGTCTCAAATCTGTATGTGGAGAAACATACATTGTACAAAAAACTCCTTCCTAAGACCCCAAGAGGTTATTGAAGATTTAGTTTTGCTTGGCAAAAACTTTATACGATGACAATGCGATAAAGGTACGCAATGGATATCGTCGACTTTAACGTGACTAGCCAATACCTATTTAAAAAAAAGTGGTCTGGGTAAGTAAACAAAAAAAAACCCTAGAAAAAGCAACAAGTGGTTGGCTGTCTTCTTTTAAAGGGGCGTCCATTAATTACGTGCTATTTGGTTAGATGACGTGAGATTTGTCTCAAAAAACCCTCCCCCCTAACCTTCCCCCTAATCTCACGTGAGATTTTCCAAAATACATATTTTTAATCTATTCTTGATTGCATTGGATTCCTTTAAAAAATAATATAATTTGCTTAATTTTTTTTTTTTAATTTAAGACAAGTTTTTAAGATACGTACGAGAACGTAGTCTAAAACCGCAGTAAGAGAATCGAAAAGAAAATAGTACACTTAAATAGGAACTACTAACACTCATAAAAGAATATTCATTATATTCGTCTACGGGGATTCATGTGTGGGTCTTAAGAGTTGTAAAAGCCTCACGTAATTAATGGATGCTCCCTAAGTGTGTAGCTGTGTCAATGACCGTTGGCGGGGTATAAAAAAAGGAATGCATCAATATGATTATATTTAATGCATCTGCTAGACAAAAAATTATGTTAAATATATTAGCTGTAATTACCTACACGATTACACAATTTACATCTGATATGCTTATTAGATGTAAATCGTGCAATCGGTAATCGATAAACGACCCGATCGCAGACCTTAGTATAATGGCACAGAATAATACAGGTACAGGTACAGAAGCTCCACTCCGCCAAATCATTTAAATAAATAGCGACTCTTATTCCGACACAATAAAGTCGCAATTTAGGTCACACCCCGCTAATTTCGTACATTATATTCACTTAGAAGTTGCCTCTCTTTCTATCGCGAAACTGTATCTGTTCTGACGATGCCGCGACGTTAGCGAATCTGAATATTTAATTACCAATAAGTTATGTATAGGTACTAATAACTCGATAGTCTAGATACGAACGGATAACGCGACGCAGCGCGTGAGTGAGCAATGAACTAACGTGTGGTCAGGCCGGCGTGCGGCAGCCCATTGAATTTTGGCACGTTTAGTCGACCCCGCCGTACACTTGTAGCTTTATACCTACCCTGTGGAGTGGACCTGGCCTGGTAATGGTTGAAGGTCGCCCGTGAGAGAGTTTCGGAAGATCAATATCATCCTAAAACGGACGGACCTGAGTTCAATGGGTCTGCTTTATCGCCCTTTTTTTGAATAGTTTATATCAGAAAATTGCTATTGCTTCGGAAGTGTTGTAAAATGAAGTGCTAAGCAGAAGGCTGTCCAAAAAGTGGTTCTTAATGATAAACAGCTCCTTATGGTAGAGAAAGAGACTCTTGTTGAATCTCTGGAGGTTAAATATTGTTAAGTTTTGTGCCTCTGCTTTAAAAAGTACTGCAGATTGTTTTCATTTTATGGTTGATCATTATGTACTGAAGTGTTAACAAGCAGATAATAACAATGAAAAGTTATACCACATATTAGTATTTTTTAAACATTTTCAAAGTTGTATACCACAATATTTTCGAAAAATCTAAATTTGCATAGGGCGCTTTTCCTCTACACCCCTTAATAGATTGCCGACATATTACCAGCAACCCTGTATATACTTACAAAAAATTAATATCATGCTATATATAATTTTGGACTTAGATTCCAATATAATACAAAAATATTCATTTACCATTGTTAGTGTCACTGATAATTTCTTGCAATTGTTTATTGTCATTATGCAGTTCAAATATTTCTTGTTCTCTCTGTTTAATTACTTCCCTCAAAGACTTCAAAGCTGCGTTACTATGGTGTAGAGCTTTCTTTTTCGTAATAACTGCGTTGTTTAGTTTTTTTACAATATTTATGAGCAGATCGCATTTGTCGACAGAGGAAATTTGATCTCTATCAAAATTAATTACGTTTTGTAGAATTTTCTTAATAAAATTCTCCTTTTTGAGATCTTCTACGAGCTTATCCAGACCCACATTCAGTATAACTGTCATCTGCTTGTAGAGTTCTCTTTGATCTACAATAATAGTATAAGTGAAGCTTAAAAATATATTATGTAAAAATACACAAAAATTAGACATAAAAATCTTCTTGGTTTGTAGTAGCTAAAACACAATAAAAAAGGCAAGTGTATTTAAATAACATTTTGATACAGCATTCATCTCTGCAGCACAATATTGTATTTAAAACAAGTTTTGTCATCAAAAGTCGAATTCGGGTGTTTGAATAAAGAACTGACTTACCTTCAAATTTTTTTTGTAATTTCTGCATGTCTCCAGCAATATTTTCAAGCTCCATTTGCTTACTATTCATTTCAGATATATACTGTTCATTAAATTCCTTCAACTGTGAACATAACCCCTTCTTTTCATTCTCCATTTCATCACGTGCAGACTTCTCGACCTCCAGAGATTCAACAAGAGTGTCTTTCTCTACCATAAGCAGCTGTTTATCATTAAGAAGCACTTCTTGGACAGCTTTCTGCTCAAGCACTTCCTGTTTTATTGTGTTATTTTCAATTGCTAAGGATTCTTTATCATTTAACAACACTTCCAGAGCCAAATTGCTTTCTAATATTTTATCTTTGTATTCTTTCTCTAAATCAGCAGATTCTTTGACCATCATGTTAATTTTTGCAGTTAATTGTTGATTAACATTTTCAAGATCTGCAAATTCTTGTTTTAATGAACCTAAATGCTCACTTAGCTTTCGGATTCGCTCATCCTTAACTTCTATAATTTCTCTAGTTTTTAATTTGTGCTTCTCCCAAGACAATGTAACATCTTCGTGATCTTTTTGAAGCGATTCTAGCAGAGTATTTTGTGCTTTAAGTTGTTGTTCCAGATTGTCAATAATACAATCTTTTTCTTTTAATATCACTTCATGGTTACTGTTGTCTTCTTCTATGACAAAATGTAATTGTTCATTTTCCTTCTATAAATGTAAAGAATGAATGTATTACCTATTAAGTATGTCCATATCTATTATTTATTCTTAAAGTCTACAAAAAATAGTATATGAAGAAATGTAACTCAAGCTGAAGAAACCGCATTGCTATTACTACCAAGAGTGAATAAAGTCCATGTGCACTTTGAACATTACCTGCAAAGTTTGAATCTGCTGTTTCAGGGCATCGACTTTGGCTCTTTCTTCGCTTAGTTGTACTTCGATAACGTTAGCACAAGCTTCACTACAGAGAGCTGAAATTATGTTCGAATGAAATTATACAAAACTTAACATTACTTACACCCATTTTACGCTTATACGCATTAGAGTATTTATTATGTAGTATAAAGTGGTATTCTATACTCAGTACAGAAAAGCCGCAAGGCAACGGTGCGACAGAGGTAGGTCCTCCGTGCAGTGAGAACTTCCCTTCACATTCCTCCACAATTGCATAAAATGTGGTATGGCTTGGAAGTAAGAAAATAAATCTGGATCAACTTACACAAATTATGCCCCAAAGACTGTATGCTAGCATCAGGGTCGTCACACTCTAGCTGACTGGAATCCAGCCTATTGAGCCGGTTGTGCTGACGCAGTTCAGTTACAAGTTCTTTTAAAGACAGCAATTGTCGTCGTTCCGTCTCCAACTCTTCGGACAGCTGCACCGCGCGGGCACTCTCTTGTTGACTAAAGGTCAGCCATTTGTCCCGATCTTGTTTTAACCCTTCAATCTAATTAGAAGAAATAATTATTTACATTTAATTCATATTTATGATTCGAGTTTAATATAGTGGTAGTAATGTATGCCTTTTAATTATGTGACTTTGTAAAGATAAAATAGCAAATAAGCAAGCATTATAACATAACTGACAATTTCCTATTCACATGAACTTCAATATATTTAAAAAAAAAGGTGTAATCTCACGATTTAATGTCAACACAATCAAAGGCCTCCAAGAAGTCATAAACACTGTAGTTATTAATAAAAAAAACCAATATGCATGGAGAATACTTTATGTAGGCCCTACCTCCTGCTGCACTTTTAAGCCCTTTCAAAGGGAACACCTTTCTTAGTGAAAAATAAAGAAAAACGAAGACATATCTTCTCATATTAGTTATGTTGAGAGCCCTTACCTTCGCTTTAAGATTATCTTTTTCATAAACAGCTTCCTCTAGCTGTTCCTGAGTCTTTATGAGACGCTTCTCCATATCTTGTAATTGACGCGCTAACTTTGAGGTATGTTTTTCACCACTTTCCATTTGCAAAGCGTCATGGTTCCCCCCGTAACATTGAGATATCTTTGCCTTCAGATCCATAATGTCCAACTTGTATTGTTCTTTATCCTTAGCTGTAAATGGCTGTATGCATTAAACTCGACAAGTCAGGTCTACTTGCAAAGATGAACAATTGATTTCTGCCATAATGGGGTACTAATTTATTGAATTGATTATTTTAATACAACAATGTTTAATTACTACATCATGGAACTTCAATAATACCACTTTAAAGTGTAAGCCATTTAATTAGCAGTTTACACTCATTGGAATGGGGTTGATGACTGATACTAAAACCTTTTTCGGTTCATAAGTAGAATATTGATATACAGTATTTCCTATTTGACAAGACTTTCCTTACTTAATTTCTGCAGCCTCAAGTTAGTCCTGGCAAGTTCCTCTTGCAAGAAGTTCCGGTCAAAACGCTCTGCATCCAGAGCAGCCTGCAGGCGCCGCACCTCACCATGTAATGACCTCAATGCTGGAGGAGTCTCTGCCACTGCTATCCTCAGATGGCTTGCTTCTATGGTGGCCACATCCCCACATGCCTCTAAAATTGTGCCTTTCGGTATTAGAAAGTTCAAAACGTAATGAAAATAGTAGACTAACGTCTCCATAACATGTAATCACTACATATTATAAAACAAAGTCCCCCGCCACGTCTGTCTGTCTGTCTGTCTGTTCGCGATAAACGGAAAAACTACTGAACGGATTTTCATGCGGTTTTCACCAATGGACAGAGTGATTCAAGGAAGGTTTATATGTAGTATACATGCATATTATTGTAGAGAAAAGTCGAGAAATTCAAAGATTGGTAATGTCATGTCGTAACAAACATATTATTGTGCGCTTACATTGCAAACGCTGGCTAAACCTTACGAGATAGATCAAATTAATGTACAACGGAATTGTATATCTTAAAAAGATCAATAAAAAAGTCCGTGATGGTATATGTTTATCTCCTAAGGATAACCCACATTAACCATTTTTATCTTTTACATATTACAAAAAAATTATGGGTTACTTATCAAACTATTTTAAACAACACAGTATTATTCCTTATCCAATTAAATACATTAGATACGTTGTGCATTTTATGTAGATCAAAATTGCCCTTTATATTATTAAAATGAATATCTTAGAGGATATCAGAGATTTAAAAAGCGGGGGCAGAGCGGCTGTCAGGCCGGACCGATTTTGATTATTCTTTTTTGTTAGATAGGGTACCTCAAGGGTGGTCCCATGTAAAGGAAGTCAGGATCTGATTATGGGATCCTGATAAAATTGAGAGAAACCCTCGAATATTGAAGGAACGAATAGTGTTTCTGTTTACTTTTCATTACTTTATGAGGTTTTTGCGTTTAGAATCATCATCATATCATGTAGCTGAGCTAATGATGAAAAAAAATCATATTATAAAAATCTTCACTATATATCACTACATCACTACATATTATAAAACAAAGTCCCCCGCCGCGTCTGTCTGTCTGTCTGTTCGCGATAAACTGAAAATCTACTGAACGGATTTTCCTGCGGTTTTCACTAATAGACAGAATGATTCATGAGGAAGGCTTTGGTGTATAATTTGTACCCGTGCGAAGCCGGGGCGGGCTGCTAGTACCTAATAATAATAATATTCTTTATCTATATTTTAAATCTATACATATTTTAACTTAATCTAATAATTCAACACTATGTGTCTGTTTGCCCTTTGGCAAAGGCGTCTCCGAACTGTTTCCAGAGCACAGGATCATTGTGCAATAACTGGATGCTATTTGGCGCGTGTTAATAACGTAAACACGTGCAGATGTGCATGCCTCCATACATCCCCTCTGATACGCTCAGAGTTTTGTCACCAACACCTGCAGCTTTGCGCTAACTATGCAACCTGGAGACTCGACGGCCATGACGGCGAAGTCCAGCACCCAGTCGTAACTGATGTTCCACAATAAAGGCCCTAACACCTAGCCTTGTGGAACACCGCACGAAATCTCTCGCCGACCATATCCTGCCCGACTCGGGTACTTAGATTACGGCTCTCTCCGATAAGTATGCTCCGACAATACGGTGAAGGTAAAGAGGCACACGGTGAAGGTAAAGAGGCACTCCGTGATAAACAATCTCCTCTCTAATGCATCTCCAGGGCACGGTGTTGAATGCGTCGGTGGTGTCCACAGACACGGCCAACATCACCTCACCCCGGGATACTGCTTCCTCTAGCAACGCCAAATAACGAAACCAAATTGGTTATCTGCCTCTGGTTAGATTCGGCTCATCTCCCGGAAGGTGCTCTACGAGGCATTCCGCGAAGAATACAGGTTATTACAATTTATCAAGATTTAAACGCATTGAAATCGTTAATAATTGCTACACTATTTGCTACCCTTTCTAAATCTGTAAATTCACATCAATACTTTTCCAGTTCATCAAAACAAACTTGCAAACACTTCAAAAGCAAAAAGAAGCATTTTATTTTTAATTTATTTTAAAATATCAGTATTTTATTGACTGAAGTGCTTAGAGGCTGCATCTATGTTCTACAGAATTTTGCAATGAAAACCAATAAGATAACAAAGTTGTAGTGTTCAACCTTGTTCTTCAGTAATCTAGGATGCTGCTAACCCTCTGGACCTGTCCACCCACTGGACTTTCACACTAGTAGGTGGAGTGGTAATTCATGATTATCCATTCACTTACCAGTGGGTGTTTTAGTTTATCCCTCCTACCACTGGTGAGTAAACAGGACATTGACGATTATCCTTCTTACTCAACCTCATTAAAATACAGCATTCAGAAGGTATGCAAATGTCTGAAGTAAGAAGCCCATTTCCTGTAGCTTCACAGTTTCAGAATATGTTTTAAACCATCTCAAAAAATATGACTATTTGTGGTGTTGAGTCTAGTGATGTGCCAGCCATCCGTATCTGTGTCCCCAGATATCAGATGTAAAAGATTCTGAATTAATTGCTTCTTGGTATATCTTGATCTTTCCATTTTTTTTTATTGACTGCTCGATGGCAATCTGTTCCAGGAACAATTAAGCCGTTGTTGTTGTCTCATTAATTTTATTTTATTATGTTAATTAAAACCTAAATATAGAAAGCTATTAGTAAATTGTATTTAAGAACAAATCTTTATTTGTTTTATTATGCTAATAATCCTATGAAAAAAGATTTTTCAAATTGATTTTTATTTATGATCTTTCAAAAAAAATCTTTTCTCTTTATCTTGATCTTTTAAAAATTGATTTTTAAATATGGCAACCTGGGTGTATTTTTTTAAGTTTTTGTACAACCAGTTAGAGTAAAGAAACTCGGTGTACCTACACCTAGTTTCATTTTTATTTTATGCTTAAATAATAGTGTCTAAGTTGACAGTCTGCAAAGTATAAAAGAAAATAAATTTAATATGTATTTATATACGAAAATTTATGGACACCATAAAGATACGAAAACTTAAAAGTAAAAGCTTCGTTTGAGCGAGAGGTGCAGGTGAGTGATATTTATAACTGAGCTAAAAGAGCGCAGCGAGGAATTGAATCAACTAAACTGACTAACTGAGCTGAATGAGATAAGTGAGCTAAATGAGCTTAGTGAGCTAAATGAGTGATATATATCTTTACTCCGAAATTATATGTACCTATCTATCTTTTCATCTTAGTGATACATTTTGCGCATCACTAATAAATAGTCTAAAACTTTAGAACTTGTATAATGGAAATTTAATTTAATTCGATTTTTAAAGTAAACTTTACATGAATGTCTATTACATTAATCATATAATAGAAATATTATTAAATTACCTGTAATAGCTGTCTGAATATCTTCACATGCAATAAAAGAGCACTCCATCAAGAGCTTACTGAACTTCATAATAATCTCCTGGTCATCCACACCCAGCTTGCTACACATAGCACTCTTTATATCAATATTTTTAGAGTTTACACAGACAAAGAATAGAAGCAACGACGCCACTAAGTAGATATCGTCCTCATTACGCGCCTTCACAGTTCCATCGTTAAATTTAAAACCAGGGTACTTCTCCAAAATAAACTCCTCAACTGTATGTGCTTCTAGCACGGACGATTTTGACTCGTCTAAATTCAAATTTTCACGTAAATGTGATATTATGGTGAGAAGAGAATCTATGTTCACTTGGCGTACGTCTTCGTTGGGTTCTTCAAAATAACAGTTTATCTACAATACAGACATTTTGTTAGAGCGCTGAACTAATGAACAATATATCATTCAAATCACAATAACATCAGCTGCTTACCCAGTTGTTGATAATAAACTTCCATTTCTGCAACATGGTTTACAAATGATGTTCACCGCTAACCTTCAAAGCTGTCGAATAATTTATTACATGTGAATACTGAATCTAACGAAAATATTAATAAACAAACAATTTCATAACAGTCGCTTCAATGAAATGTTGTTAGTTGCCGTTACGGTTTGAATTCCGTGTTTTTTTTTTCATTCTACAGTTTCGAAATAAATGTCATAATTGTCAATGAAGAGTAAAACGATTATATACTCTATGGCTAGAAAACAAACTTTTTAGAGTATTTCTACCCATACAAGTTGCGTGGCCCTAATATTATTATTTCATTAGACGAAGTAATTTATTTATTTTTCCTCTTCCTCAAGTCGAGAGCTGATCGCATCAACAAAAAATCACCAACGAAACAATATACTACCAGCACTGTACTACCTCTATGTATATTTCCTTTTGTACAAAACGATATTTTCCATGAAGATAAAAAGGTATATTTCATTTGTGGTAAGAAAATACCTATTACAAAAAACCTATTCACATTGCCATAGAAAGATTGCACGTGTAAGCCAAGAGCCAGAAAACGTTTTATAAAACTAGATACAGTAATCCACTAATCCTTGAACTTCTCCCGTACTAGAACTATCGACAGACTGTTTAGTTTATAAAGTGCACGCACGCATACTTCTCCATACAGATTGTGCAGTCGATCGACAGTCAAGCGATAGTTTAGTTGAATGCTCTTGCATCAAACTTCATACACGTTACACGTTATGGAATGGCCAATAGTTTGATCAAGTAGGAATCAGGTAGTCATGTTCGATAGTTCGATCTGGTTGCAAGAACGATCTTACCGAAGAGTATACAAACACTATTGTGAGTGACATAATATTCTGGAACATATTACACAACACTAGTTAGACCCAAACTAAACATAGCTTGTACTTGTTATAAAACACGAAAAAACAAATTAGATTTGTTTAAGTACATAGTTATTAGTTACACCATAGAAACACTACGACCAATGCAAATAGACAATGAATGCTTACAAATATCTGCACTGATCGGGGATTCAAACCCGTAAATCTCGGAGTCGATTGAATATACTATAGCCGCACTACAGAGGTCATCAAAGGGTTCTTAAACACGAGTAAAAAAAGTATAAAAATTTTCTAATCATTTGAAATTATATTTTTCTTATTTTCTTCATTTTAAAATAAAAATGATAGGATAGAATGAGGAATAATTTGGGTCCAAAAGATACCTAATAATAATACGTGTATCCCAAGAATTACAGACCAATAACGTGTCTTAAAACACTATAAATTAAGTACTAATGTCCATTCTAAGTGTGAAGATAACATCTTCCCAATCATGGTCTTCACTTCGCCCCGTATGGGACGTGCGGAGGCTGTTTCGGGGCAATAGCCCCATGACAGCGGTGTCTACCACTACCTCTAAATAGGAGTAGGTCGTGGTGGTGGCTTTTTTCGCCGTATTTGCTAGGGGCGCTTCAGTCTTCACGCCACCTAGATGAGAGAGAGAGAGAGAGACCGGACCAGATGAGACCCCAGGTGACACCTGGGGAGGTCCAGCTCCGGGTGACCAGCGACACAGGCGGCGACTTACGTGCGGCCCCTTGGCGTCGCGTCCGGTGAATACCTACACCGCAAAGCGGTCTGTGGGCTTGTGTTGTGTTCTTGTTTCAGTTGCGGTGGCGGCAGCCACACACGCCCCCACACGGTGCACTTACTTCGGAGCTAAGTAGGCGCAGATGTCCGCAGGCGGGGATCTCCACGGCGACGTCAGCAACTCCGCGACTTTGCTCAGGCCGCCCGGCACGAGCGGCAGATAACTAACAGAGAGAGATAACATCTTATATAACCAACAACACTATTACTCTCAGAATGTATGTAGAGTGGCCGTGGCGATAAAGAGCTCCTTATACTTGACACCACACAACCATTAACTAACAAGTTCGCTGTAACCGAAAGGATCTAGCGACATATCGGAGAGATTATAAAAAAGCTTATGACTCTGTGCCACATACATGGCTCTTGATTGTGATGGAATTCAATATTGAAATAACTTTATGCATCTTCTTAAAGGTATGTATACGGCAGTGGCGTATCAATAGGGTGGTAGAGTGGGCAAAATGGCCCACGGCCCCAGGGGGGGCACCAAATGTATTTTTAAATATTAATTTTGTATTTAATAAATATAAGTTGTCTAATTTAATAAACCTAATAAAAAAGACAAATTATATAAATGAATTATATAATAACACATCCCTAAGAAAATTACGGCCAAATGCAAGTCAGGCTTACACGCATTCAATGAATTAGTCACGGGCCTCCGGGGTCTCAGATGGCATAGTTACGCCACTGGTATGCGGTAATGGAGAATAATACTTTGCTATCTGCGATGTCGCCAGATTGCGGCAAACGATGTACCAGTAAAGATTGGCATACTAAAACAAATAAAAGAAGAAAATCGGGTGATAAACATAGCATAAATAGTAAAACAAAATTATGGTCATTTTCATTCAACTTTAATCACGTCAAATGGATTTATTTTATAAAACGACAAATAGCTATTGAAAATGAATTCAGTTTAATATCTAATAATTTAATAATTTTAATATCTTTTTTCTTTTAATTGAAACCGTTGTGACAGTGATTTTTACTGTTATTGGATAGTTTCTTAACTTTGACAATTAATTATTTAAATAACTAAATTGTTGTTGATCTGCGAAAATTAGAGCGTGTTGTATGTTAGACGTTTAGTTGTAATTTCAAATTTGTTAATACTTGTTTTGAGGTATTTTTTTACTTATTACGTATTTGGTGGTCAGCAAACGCAATGATCGTACTCCTATCTCAAAGGCCGGCAACGCACTTGTGACTTGAGTTTCAGGTGTCCATGGGCGACGGTAGTCACTTACCATCAGGTGACCGTTTGCTCGTTTGCCCACTATAATATAAAAAAAAAACGTGAGCGAAATCGTAATGTACAACTAGTAAATAGACATAATTATTATAATTACAATATTTTCAGCATTCTAATTGACAACCCTAAACATTATGACTTATCATACAGTTTGTTTAAAAAAAAACAATGATATAAAAATACATTTATTTATATACATAATAAATTATATTTATAACCTCATTCGAAAAAAGACTTGATTTAATGGTGCGTTTACACGCACGTCACGCAGCCTGGCAAGCAGCCCGGCACGCAGCCTGACACGCAGCCTGCGCACTAACACGTGCCAAGCAAGCTATTCACACCAGGGCTACAAGTATGGACAACTTATTTTTGAAATTTTACAAAATCACGTACTATTATACAAAATCAGTGTTGTACAACTATAGTACGTCACTCTTTGTGGATTTCAATAACAGGTGTTTTAACTTTAACGTATAAGGATTTAACAGTTTATCACAGACATGATTTGTTTTAAGTATCTCCATGTGTATGTACGTACTTATTACGCTATAACATCAGTTATGACATTGTATCCAATTATACAATGCAATCTACTATACAAACAGGATACAAAAGATAACCAAATTATAACAATTTTGTATCCAATTATACAATCTGGCAGCCCTGATTCACACGCTTGCAGGTATGGTCCGTAGGGTATTAGTGTTCTGTGCTAGTCAGTACAAACATGGGAGACGACGCAGACGTAGATCTCGTGGGGGCTACTGCTTTGGGCTTGATCTATTTTTATTGAAAAAAAAAAAAGAGGCAGTCATGTGACTGCCGACAGAAGTGCAAACTTACGATCGAAACAATGCGACGAACTTAAAATGTCACATTGACTTTTTGGTGACATTAATTAATAAAGAGCTGACAGAACTCATTGTTTAAATTAGCGCCCTCTAGTGGATCTATTAGCGTATTAGCGTCTCTCACTCACTCACTCACCCACTCACCCACTCACCCACTCACCCACTCACCCACTCTACCCACTCTCCCCACTCTCCCCACTCTCCCCACTCTCCCCACTTTCCCCACTCCCCCCACTCCCCACTTCCCACTCTCCCCAATCTTCCCACACTCCTCACTCTTCACTTTCCCCACTCCCCCTCCCTCCCTCCCACTCTACCTCCCTAGATTCACTCCCTCCCTACCTAGATTCCCTCCCTATCTCCATCTCTCTCTCCCTCCCTCTCTCTCTCACTCCCTCCCTCTCTCTCTCACTCCCTCCCTCTCTCTCTCACTCCCTCCCTCTCTCTCTCCCTCCCTCTCTCCCTCACTCCCTCCCTCTCTCCCTCCCTCCCTCTTTCTTTCCCTCCCTCTTTCTCTCCCTCCCTCTCTATCTCACTCCCTGGATTCCCTCCCTCCCTCCCTCTCCATGTCTCTCTGACGCTGTGCATGTAAATATAAGAAACTCACCTCCGTCTTAAGAATTTCCGATCTCGTCATAAAAAATATATTTTTTTAATATATTACACTCGGACACATTTTCCATACATTTTCGATCAGGGTCCACGTGACCATATTACACTCGGACACATTTTCAATCAGGGTCCACGTGACCCTGAATTCTGACGCGATTTTAACATTTTTTACCCATCTCAAAAAGTGCCCAACGCCGCTAAAGAAGTTTTCACTTAAAAGAAAAGCAGCCCGACATAAATACGCATGCGAAATTTTAGTTCAAGCTATTAGGTTTTCCAACTAATAAATTATTTATGGTGTAAAAGCACTTTTCAAATAGCCAAAACTTTAAATTTGATTTCTTTTTTAATTGTCATGATATATAACTATTTTTACATCGAAGAGTGCTTTTACATGATTCGTTTCTTATTTTAGTGAGATCTCTTTTAATGAATTTACTATCCTCACTAACTTTTGAATAGAATTTTTTATTATTTCTAACAAACATGAACCTAAATAGCAATGATAAGCATTGGGGGCGGCTTCTTCATTAGCTGTGTTTCGTAACTGTTTTAAGGCATACATAAATCTATTTCATTTACTGCATTTCGTATCGATATGTGATTAATTACAATTCTCTAATCGTCAATCAATCAATGAATATTAACTCTAATCCTAAGAATTGACACTATTTTGTTTCATATTTTTTTGACCCTGATAAACAATATTAATTTTTACTAATAGAATAGTTCAGGCACGTTTTTCTGAACTCTCCTTTTGCATTCGCTTCGTGCATGATAAAGGTTCAGACCATTCCGACATATTTGCCCTAATGGATCCGTACACACTTAGTACACACCAAGTATACATAGTGTATATGTGTCGAATTCACCCTGAAAATACACCGAGAATTTTTTAAAGTTCCGTGAGCTGGAATTTTTTAAAGTCCAAAAGTTGAAATTTTTTATAAGTGACCAATAAGACGTGAACATACCAGCGTATACGTATACCAGTTAAATATGCCGCTGAAAAGCCAAAAGAACGAAGAACGCCTGGGGACCGCTTTTTCGTCGGGATCGCCAATGTTGAAGACGGGTCTTCATGTGTTGAGGTTGTAATAAAAATGCAGTATGACAGTGACTGGCTTGATATAATGGTAAACTTGAGTATTACATTAATTAAGTACTTAGAAACGCGTGTGCGTCTAGTTCGTCTTGAGGTATTTTGGTGAACGTGCGTGCGTTCATCGGCACTGGCTAGCGGCCACTGCGGCCAGTGAGTGTGCGCCTGAGGCCGTGTGCGCTCCCCTCTCGTCTCTTCCGTCCCCGCGGCGCCCCGCGGAGTAGTGATGTGATTCGCAACAGTAGATAGGTAGTGAAAACTACGTGTGTGTTTCACACTTATGAAATACTTTTCGATCTGCGTTAGTATTTGTAAGCCTCTAAAAATTTTTCCCAATTGAGACTTTGAAAAAAAAATTAAGTGTATACTCGGTGTAAACTTGCGGTATATGATTCGATTTCATACCGAGTATATTGGGTGTATTTTTATTCTATACTCACACTGATCAATAAACACCAAATATACCTATCGTATTCTCTTAAGTATACACGACACTGAGATACACCGAGTATATACCGTGTATACGGGCCTGCTAGGGTGGCAAAAATTAATTTCGGTCTTTGCGTCGTCCATACCCCACGAAGATGTAAACTATACTAACGCGGCCGAGCGCGTGTCTGTCGAGGCATACAAGCACAAGTACATTCAGCCTTTGATGTGTGTCAAAAAACTGACAGTCGTCCCGATCGGCGTCAAGCGCGAGTACATTCACGCAAGCATGCACAAACAGCCTGTTCACATGCTTGTGTCGTTAAATGTCGGTTTGAACGCGAGCGTGTGAACGCACCCGACAGTCGTCCCGATCGGCGGCAAGCGCGAGCACATTCACGCATGCAGGCATGCATGCGTGAATGTGCTTTTTCACATACTTGTGCCCATGCTTGTGCTCGTTGAATGTCGGTTTGAACGCGAGCGTGTAAACGTACCATTAGGTTTATATTATCTAACTAAGTATATTCCAACATTGACATTATTATAACCTTTTAATTTAATTAGTTGTTGCTTTAACTATGTTTCACCTGCTATTACGTCTATTACTATTGGGTATTAGCTGTTAGTACAATAAATTGTTGTACGTACCTATTTTACAGTTTAAAACTATAATCATGAATCAAACCCGCGCCGCGGGACTTGTTATCTTTCGGTACATAAATCAAACTGTAGAGTTTTTAATGTTACAAACTTCTTACGGACAGCACCACTGGACCCCGCCAAAGGGTATATGTTTTTTTTATAGTTTCATGCAACTATCCGACAGCATTATCGCAATTGTTTTTATTTTACTTAGTCCGTAATGATAACAGTAAACAAGCAACTTATATTTCTCAGGCCATGTTGATCCTGGAGAGTCAGATTGGATAACGGCTTTGAGAGAAACAAATGAAGAGGCTGGCTTATCTGAAGAACATTTAGATGTGAGTACTTGTTTAGTAAAACTGCTATGGTGTTCTTATTGTCAGCTGTCAAATGAAGGTGAGGCAAGAAGCAAGACTGATATTTATGAAATTAATATTGAAAATTTGTTTGTTCCAGGTTTACAAAAATATTTCCAAAGAGCTACATTATGAAGTAAATGGGAAACCAAAGGTAGTTGTTTATTGGCTCGCAAAGTTGATCATTCCAGACACCAATGTTAAATTATCTGATGAACATCAAGATTTTAAGTGGCTTGCTTTGGAAGAGGCACAGGCACTATCTGGATTTGAAGACATGAATAAACTTTTAGCAGAGTTTTATGAGAAAGCAATGGCAAAGTCACATTAGGTGTAAGAATATTAATAAATTGTATAGAGAAAGTAACAAGTTTAATGTTTCAGTATACATTTAAGGACTCTATTTTAAAATCTCTTAGGAAACTTGTTTCAAGAAAAACAATCAGTGCAGTCACATTCCTATGAGATTCCTATAAGTCTCTGTAAGCATGTGGTGGAATAATTTAATATACCTGAAACAATACATTATATTTTTTAAGCACATAGTCAATATTTCTTGTATGCTTTTAAAATGGAATGTATATGAACTTCAGATGACTGCAGCAGAGCGAACTATGCATGTTAGTGAGAAAAAATAGGTATATAAAATGACTAAAGCAATATGAGATGAAGTAATTGTTTTTTTTGTCTGTTTTTTGTATATAAAAATATATAAGAGTCATTTCTTGTGTCAAGTCTTGTGTTTTACTGTTGTTTTATGATTTATCATACACTCACTGTCATGATCCACACATGGGTGTACTCAGCGTTTAATACCCGTGGTCTACCTAGATGTTCTATGGGTAATGTAATTTACCCATGAAACATATAGGTGATCTGGTAATTAAATTTATCCGTGGTCTACCCAGATGTTCTATGGGTAATGCAATGTACCCATGAAACACCTAGGTGATCTGGTAATTCAATGTACCCATGGTCTACCCTAGATGTTCTATGGGTAATGCAACATACCCATGAAACACCTAGGTGATCTGGTAATTCAATGTACCCATGGTCTACCCTAGATGTTCTATGGGTAATGCAACATACCCTAGGTGATCTGGTAATTCAATGTACTCATGGTCTACCCTAGATGTTCTATGGGTAATGCAATGTACCCATGAAACACCATGTATGTTAGCAGCCCCTCAGCAGGAAAGTGGCTCCTAGAGTGATATGAGTGGAACATATAATTAGTGCATAATCTGCTGTGAATGTGCGCCGCATATTATCAAATCAAAATCAAAAAACGATCTTTGCTGGAGTAACGTTGTTCCAGCAGAAAATTCTAAACGAATTATTGGAGAGAGAAATATTGTGCGTGGGCAGAGGGCTTATATTTGTGCAAAAATGTAGGCTGAATATAATTTGTGCATCTTCATGTTTTCGAAATATTGTATTTTCTACTGGAGTAACGTTTTGCAGAATCGGGTATCTCAAAAACCATTGTATGTCCGCCTGTAGAATAAACATACACAAGTAGCTCTTTATTTGTGCGAATTTGTGACAGGATAAAATTTAAGAAAATATTTATAATTTTCAAGTAATCGCGCTTTTCTGAAAACCCAAAAAAATATCGTATTGTTATAACGCGTTTTCAATATATAGCCGTTGCGAACACTCCTACTAATAACTCATATCACTCTAGCAGCCACTTTTCTGTTGGGGTAACGTACACTGAAACACCTATATAGGTGATCTGGGAATTGGGTACCCAGGCGCGGTCGCAGTCTGAAATTTTGGAGGGGGTCACTAATAAAATTATACAATATGTCGAGTAAATTATACTTTATTGCACAATACACGATTTTATTGAAACAATGGAAGTCTTCTATTTTTATTGGCAAATCGGTTGATGATATTTGAGACGTCTATTTCTGGATGAATATTTAGAAGAGCTAAACCTATTAGCCTCTCTTCTAACATGTTTACTCTCAACCAAGTTTTTACACGCCTTAGCGTAGAAAATGAACTCTCTGATGTTACACCGCTTATAAGAAGAGTTGCTAGAATTTTCAGCTAAGCCTTTATATTTGGGTAGATCATCGTCGCAAACTTCGATTGTAGACACCCCCCACACTTAGGAAATTTTGTATCAGTATTTTATTTGAGCTCCCGTTTCCACTTTGAAATCTATAGCTAAAACTCTGTTACGACAGTGGCAGCAGGAACACTCAAGAAATCGGAATAATATTCTGGAAACATTCTTCACATTAAGAAGATCTTCTTCTTTATATGGGTATATTGGGTATATTCTTTTACAAACCGGACAGATATGGACAAAAATTTACCGACACATTTTTTATTTGGCCGAGCTTTTTTTAAGGGTTCTATATCGAAAAAAAAGATTTACATGTTCGAGGATTTCTTTTTTTTTCTCAATATTTTGGGAAATAGAGGGTATAGAAAATTTGAGAATTTGATGATTTTGGCTTGGAGACCCATTATCAAAAATTCATAACTCCGGTTCTATTAAATATAAACAAAATAATAATAACTTCACACATCTCACACACGGCCGTCTGATCCCAAACTAGGCAGAGCCTGTACTATGGTAACCAGACTGCTGATAAACTTACTTATATATTTCTAAATACATACATATTATAGATAAATTACACCCAGACACAGAACAAATGATCGTGCTCATCACATAATTATTTGTCCTGGGTGGGAATCGAACCCACGACCTCTGGTTTAGCAGTCAGGGTCTAACCACTAGACCAACAATTAAAATTTTAAAATCGATTTTTAATAATTGCCTCACCCTCGTAGCGAGTTTTAAATATTACCATCGTATTCTACGTCAAATTTTCTATCAAAAACGTATTTTTAATTAATGGAGAAATTATTTTTACTGTTAAAGATGAATTAATTAATCTAGCGAGGTACGTCGTATCGCCGCGCGGGTTCCTTTGCACGCCATATATATCCAGTTATCTCAGTAATATTGATAAAAATGTGTCGGTCAGAAAGGTGTTCGGTTTGTAAAAGAATACCCATATTCAGATTTTGGCATAAAAATGCCTAATCCGAACAGGTTCATCGTATCCGCAGAAAGTCGGTCCTGTAGGTCAGTCATTATGCTATCTATCAGTGGAATATAAACAGTCCTCCGAAAATATTCCTCCCCATTTCCTTGATAATTATAGCGAAGGTGCAGTACGGGGCCTCGTAATAACTATACCCAGTTTTTCAGCTAGCTCTTGTGCCTCGACAAATAAGTTGTGAAAATTGCCTTCAGCATTTGATTTTGGGGGGGTCTTGTCCCGGGTGACCCTCTCCTTCGGACCGCGCCTGGGTCTACCCAGATGTTATAAGTGTAATGCAATCTTCACAAGGAACCCTCTTGGCATGACACAGGCTCAAAGATTAAGGCTAAGTTATGAAAAAATTATATGTACTTAATTAATATCATTCACGTTTTTTGTTAAGTAAGCAGAATTTCAGCTATAAAAAAACAATAAATACTGTGTTTTAATTTTTTTAATCGGATTAAAAATGACCAAGATTCAGAGATTTTAGTGCACCAACCTAAAAAACCGCGCGAGAAAGACCGTGAAAGCTGTAACGTCATTCATCGCGTATCGACAAAAGTGGCGGGTCACCGTCGCGTCGCTAGCTCGGTAAGCTTCTAGTCTAGCGCAGTTAGTGCAACGACCAGGACCTGACTATTGCTGATTTTTTAGATTAGTTATCGTAGCTATCGTCAAATACATTTTCTTTAAATTTTTCGGGTTCATATTTAAAAAAACTTTTTAACAAAAAATTCAACCGATGAAAAGGAACTAAACTCAAAAAATAAATAAACCTTTTAAGTCTAACTATCATTGCTCTTAGATTTATTGCAATTGCATCTCTTTCGTACAATACTCTTACTCTTTCACACTTAAGAAATACGACTGTGACCATAAAATATCGTTTATATGGGAACTAATGAAACATCTTCATTTTTATGTCATTGTAACTACTTTTCGACATTCAAACAACGCTTAAGAAATATACTGTCAAATTATAAAATACATGTGTAAAACCTATTGGGAATATAACAATAATATTGATTGTATCAAAACATTTTAAATTTTTCACAATTTTTCTTATGCACTAGTAGTTTTGTATCTGTTGCAAGTAGTTGTGGCTTCTTTTACTGACCTAGGCTGATAGCCGATATTTTAGTATATAGCGGCTCCCCATACCACTTCACCTTGAATACATAGTAAATTAATTTAGTACATGGTGATAATATTTTTAAATGTTCATTTATGTAAATGTAATAGCTATCTATATATAGCCATTATCTATTGCCATTAAAAGTCTTATAAAAGTGCAAAAATATGTTAATTGCATATGGATGGAAAAACTGCAGGCTATGGGATCCGATCTAGCTTATACGGATTATCAACACATTATAAAATATAATATAAATGGCTACATTGTAAAACAAATTGTTACTCCCTCACCAGAAGTGTGCAGACTGCACAAATTTGTTGATTGCAATGGATCACTCGGCACTATGATTACTGTTATTCTCGGAACATTAAAAAATACTGAAATTTTAATGTATATTTCTCTTCTAAAGAAGTATATAAGCGTCCAAAATGCAGATCAGATTTTCAGAAGAGCTTTTATTGTGGAACAAGGGACCGTTGACAATATTAAAAGTAAAATCTATACTAATATTATAAAGCTGAAGAGTTTGTTTGTTTGGTTGAATTCTCTAATCTCATCAACTACTGGTTCGAAATTGAAAAAATATTTTAGTATTGGATAGGCCATTTATCGAGGAAGGCTATATAAGCTATATAACATCACGCTACAACCAATAGGAGCGGAGCATCAATGACATATGTTGCAAAGACATCCTTTAAGAAAATGATAGAATTCCAATTTCAATTTTCAAGGTCAAACTTTTCGATTCGCAGTAAATGTTCACTGTGTGGTCTCCAGTCTCCAGTGTTAGTAGAACTTAATGCTAGAACTTCGTGCTACTAACTACTCAGTAATCTGTGGTATTAAGGTGGTCCTAAGAGCAATGTGGTCACAGAACTCACATGACAGAACACTGATACCCTAGGCCTAGTGCCCTAGTCGATGGTGGTATCTGTGGTAGGTATTACTGTTCTGTGGATTCAGGATTGTGTGGCTGTGTTCTGTGGATTGTGTGGCTGTGTCAAAGAGCTATAGTTGCTCTTAGCTTTATGTTTATTGCTGTTTTCATTATTATGAACTGTATTACGTAGTTTCGGAATGTAAGAAAATATTTAATCATTACAAATGGATAAAAGTAAAAAAGGCAACAAACCTGACATTTATGAAATGGAGTCACTCAAAGAAAGCAGTGTCAAGTTCAAAAACAAAAATCGTGGGAAAAAACGAAAGCGGTAAATTTGTAAACAAACTATATTACTATTTATTTCGAAGCAAATCTTAATGCTCGGCGTTATATTTTAAACATATTTTAATTCTTATAGAAGACCCAGTGACAGCAATAGTGAATATGAAGAAGTTTTTCCAGAAAATGCATTAGAAATGGAGAAGAATCTTCATGCATCAGCTGTTAAAAATAACTTAGATGAAATTAGTGTTAGAAAAATTTTAAAGGTATGCAAAGTTTACAACCATATTCATACAGAGTCCAACAGATATTAATTTACTACAAAATAAATTATCATTCTATTGCTTCTTAATACAGTACAGTAGTTCAGTAGTACCATAGTAAAATTATTTACTAGCTGCAGACTCTGTCATAAATCATCAAAGCAGGACAACAACGGCTCTTTTGTGTAAGAGGTAGGTTCATCAGTGCCGAATGGAGCATCAGTGTTTAAGACCAAGTGATTTATGACTGAGTGATTAATGACTGAGTTTGCAACTAAATAATTTTACTAGTTTTTTGCCCGCCTCATATCAATTGAGAAAGTATGGATGTGTTTTAGTGGTCGACTGCTATGAAGATAGTACAGAATTGTATAAAAGACTCCCACATCTCTATTAGATGCTAATATTAGTGTAGTTCATAAAAGACATTTTCTATGCTAATTTATTGTCTCAATTTAGGGGCCATCCATAAAATACGTCACACGTTAAGGGGGGTCAAGAAAGTCAAATTATTACACTTTTATTAAAAAAAAAATTTTTAGAATGCTCTTGTCAGTTCTGGGTGCAAAATTGCTAAATATGTGACGTCACACCAGGGAGGGGGGTCCAGAAATGTAACCACCTGTGACAAGGACGGGGAGTCCAAAAAGCATAGCTAGTTCAAGTTACAGGTATGCGTCCCTGACCTCAAGCTATCGCTTAAACTCCCCAATGCATCCGTATAAGCAACATCCTTTTCTTCTACTGTCTTCCCTTTTTACCTGCCTTACCTATCCAATATACTCCTAATTCGCCTAGTTGACGGCAATAGACTTAGGCCCAACATGAGTCCATACCTAATTATACTTGGCAAAATAGATTTTGTGTACAGACGTGACTGTGTGTATACTTAATGAATATAGGTATGTTATCCATGTGTAACCTGGAATCTTTCTAACATATGTCTCATTTAACAAGGTGATTAAGGAATCACCATCACCATTAATAGGCTGCAAAAGAAATAGCATTAGCAATAAAAATAATATATCTTTTTCTGAAATAAACACATAATTGAGCCGTATAACTAATGTAGGTGACGAACAAAGTTAGTTTAGTTTAGCGTATGTAGTTTTAATAAGAACTTGTGTTCTTATCTCTCTATCTCTTCAATTGTTTACAATAGATTTTATTTATTTGTATAAAATAGTTTTTATTCTATGAAGGTGCCTTTACATTGTGGGTTTCCTTTCCAGAAAGTGGTATCCAATGACCATGTACTAGCTCTGGTAAAACTACGTGAGGAAGAAGAGAAGTGTGGCCCAGAGGAGAAGACTTTAAGGCCAAAACTTACTAGGGCTAAGGTGAAGTAAGTTAATTAGCAGTTCCTAGAAAATGTATAAATACTGGAAACTTAATTTTTTTGACTTTATAATCGTTGTGATTTGAAAATTCGATGAAATGAAAAAGTCACACTAAAAAGAGACAAACATATTCATAAATAGGATTTAGCCTGCGAGAGAATGAGATAGAATACAAGTATAGAGTGTACTACGAAGCCTTCAGAAAATGCTTCATAGTCAACGTGGTGTATCATTCACGTGCATATTTTTTTTGCATTTGCGTAATAAAATTCGTTGGTTAATTAATTTATGTTAATTATTTTACACATCTGTGTTAATTTGACCAATACCTTTTATATAAATTAACATAAATTATTTGTGTTGATTTTACTTTTGATTTCTCATTCTCTCGTAGGCTACTTTTCTGAAGTTTCACTTCTACCGTGTGTGATTGCACACATACTTTTCTTTTTAAATGGATCCAATCAGTCAATAGGGTTCAAAAAAGAATTTACAAAGTAAAAGTATATTTATAAAATTAATTTTTTTTGCTTAATTGTGCTCCCTAAGTTTCGTTTCAAAAATTAAGTAATTCTGTCAGGTTGAATGAATTATCTACTAAATTTATTAATTTCATGAAATGGACAATCATGATGTCAAAAAATAACACAAATTAACATACATATTTAACGCCTGATTCACAATGCAAGCTTGTGAGCAAAAAGCCAGACTTGAAAAACTCATCTCCACTTTTTTCAATTGCTGAGTTACAAAAATTTTATTTTTATATTTTCACTACAAGATATGATTAAAAGTGTAGCTATGTTTTAGGTCAGTGAAACGAAATATAGACTTAGTATTAATATATTTATTCTTAAAAAACTGGAAATTTTCGTCTGTATATTTTACGTCATGAAGAGCCAGACATCAAAATATTTTTTTGCTTATTCCATCTTGTTTGGGAAATAAGAGGAGTTCAGCAAACTTGTAGAACTAGGGTCTTAATTCACTTCAGATTTTCTTCGTTTCTGTAATGATTTTATAATTTCTTTATTTATTTTGGATTTCATTGGGAGATATGTTGCTTTCACATTTAATGTACTGCTGAGGCGGCAGTTTATGTATACCTGAGTCTCTGCATGTTCTTTTGAGAAAATACAGTTCAGTAATTAACACTTTCTAGATTTATTTAAACTTGCAGACATGAATGACCCTTAAGATATGACATTACACATAAAATATGTAATGTAGTGTTCATCTTTTTGCAGGGAACTAATGAAAGTTTCTCCAAAGGGATCCCCATGGAACTTGGAGAACTTGGAACTGACACCTATAAAGCACATTCCGGTGAAAACCAGGCCAGAAGTTAAGGCTTTGATAGCTCAGGAATTGCCGGAAGATGAAGATGATGAGGAATATGAACCAACTCATGATGATGTACCGGTAAATATATCTCCAAGAAATATTTCTATATGTTTCGACTGTAGCCGCACAGTACACTGGCCGTATGTTCGTCACCCCAGAAAAATAAGTTCTTGGAGACTCTGCTTTTAATAGAATTTTGTTTTTCCCCAGAGTGATGACGATCAAGGATTGGAGTCGTGTAGTGATCTTGACTCCCAGCCTCGGACACCGGCTACTCCCAAGAGTTTACACACAGCCAGCCCTAAAGTCGTAAAAGATGGACCTTTCAAAGTGCCACAGGTAACAAATAAGAGTGGGATGTGGAATGAAGTACATACTCATTATGTATACGTATAGTTATTGTCACCCTTTGTATTCCCTCTGATATCTATGTAAATTACCAATAACAGATTATTTAACAGGCCAGATTGAATGACATTATTTTAATGTACCTATGCATATTTTTTCAGTATTTCTTTTTTTTATGGTATAGGGGGCAAACGAGCAGACGGATCACCTGATTAACAGTGACTACCGCCGCCCATGGGCACCTGCTACTCAAGAGTCACAAGTGCGTTGCCAGCTTTTAAGGTGGGAGTAGAGGAAGGAGGAAGAAAAGGAGAGGGAAGGATTAGGGCCTCCGGTAACCTCAATTACGCGGCGAAACACAATGAAATCATTGCTTCACTGCCGGTTTTCTGTAGCCGTGGGTGGTATCACTCCGGTCGAGCCGGCCCATACGTGCCGAAGCATGGCTCTCCCACTTGAAAACGAAATATACACGTTTCATAAGGGCAGAGTTGTGTGCCTGAACGTCACCAAGTTAGGGAGATAGAACTGTGAGAAGGTCCTTGGGTCGATATGAAGTGCCAACTACCTTTTTTTCAGGCCACCTCCTATATATGGCATAGTTACGGGGTTTGTTGGTTTTGACACACCACCCCACCGAAAACCCCGGTAGTGGCGATGGTCCGTACGGGTTTCACACGCTTATTAAAATTTAAACTAACAAGTCAACCTATGAGGACGGTAAAATATTATGGTTGAACCTCGAAACCTTGTTATCACACAGGATGTTTCTACACCAATCCGCCGAAAGCTAGATCTTGAAGAAGAGGCAACAATAGCGCTCCGGACTCGATCTAAGCTTAGTTTATCAGCGACATCTATTGAGCACATAGAAAGTACGTTCGTACCTCCCGATGATCTCCCCATGCCTGCGGTCGATGACCTTTGGAACCAATTTCTGAACGAATGCCTGAACCCAGCCTCGACTTCTAAGCATGAGGACGATGACGAAACGGATCCGGAGTACAATGTTGCTGCTGATCAAGATGCGCGTAAGTTTTCCTTTAACATAATAGCTTTTTTTGTTCGCCTTTCTTTTAAGGTTGAAGTTTAAATATGAAATCTTTCAGATGACGAAGACGAAGAAGCGCTAGGAAATAGCATAATAAAAATTTCAAAAAAAGAATTGAACGATTTAGTAACTGAACTATTTAATATAATTCCTGAGACGACCGCAGACGACGAGCTCCTGGCGGATAATATGACCAGCAGTGTACTAACGGAACATAGTCAGACGGAGGTAGGTTAGGACTAAGACTGCTGAAGTCTCTGCTAATTCTATAGAAAAGCAAAGGACGGTGAGCGAAGTTAAGTCTGTGTTTGATTTTGTTGCGTATGATATAATGATGTACCTGCCTGTTAGTATCTTATGGAAACTTTTTGGTTGATTGTTAGTGTTTTTGAAATAATTTGGTTCTCTCTCTGCTAACTTTCATGAATATTAATAGTAAGTTAACGAGACACCTTAAAAAATATTCATATTGAAGGCACATCGATATACGACATAGTTTTTATTTTACCAATCCAGTTTACCTACAAGCTCATAATCCGGCGCATATCATATATGTTTTACAATAGCAAAATAGTGATTTTGTACTTTATTTCTAAATTGCTATGTAGTGGATAGTAGTATGTAGATCACAAGTGTATCCTGTCCCTAGTGGGTATAACAACCAATTTTTTAAATTATAGTTAGGGGTCATCCATAAATTACACCACACGTTAAGGGGGGGGGGGGGGTCAACAAAGTGTGACATTGTGTGACAAGGGGTGGGAGTCATAAGCTTCGTGGCGTCACATGTCAAAATCTAAAGTATAAAACACAAAACATTACCTGACGAACGAAAAACGAAACGAAAGACTACATACGCTACTACACTTTATTAAAAAAATAATAATTTTAGAACTGCTCTTTTCAGTTCTGGGTGTACAATTGCAAAATATGTGACGTCACACCAGGGAGAGGGGGTTCCACAAATGTGATCACCTGTGATAAGGACGGGGAGGGTCCAAAAACTATGAAATTCGTGTGACGTAATTTATAGATGGCCCCTTAAGTATATGTGTTTAGCGTGCATAGGTTGAAAATAAATTCTTTAATGATTTGACAGCAATTACTGTAAACGGGTAAACAAGTTGAAGATATATCCCACTAATATTATAAAAGTGAATGTTTGGATGGATGGATGGATGGATGTTTGTTACTCTTTCACGCAAAAACCATTGAACCGATTGCGATGAAACTTGGTATGTAGATAGCTGGCGACCTGGATTAACACATAGGCTACTTTTTATCCCGATATTCCTACGGGATCGGGACTTATGCGGGTGCAACCGCGGGGCGCTACTAGTACTAAATAAAGGTGTGTGAAACTGTGAATAGCTTTAAAGACGTTAGGTATTTTGGTACACAGCTACCTAATTATTATTATTTTATTTATATAATGTATTTAATAAAAAATAACATGTTATTTGAAAGGCTAAATATGAATTTCATAAGCAAATGAATAAGTCGAACTATGCAGAGCCTGTATTTCGACTGTCAGCGTCAACTCGCCAATATAAAATACAGTTAGTCTTCTAGAAGTAGTTATGGTACTTATGCTAGATAATACATAATAGCTAATTAAAAATAACAGAATTAGTATACAATATTAAACAAGAATTTTGTGCGCGTTCTAGTATGTGCACGTGCGGTGTGAGCGTGCGTGTTGTGTGTGTGCGTGTGCATGCATGTTGTGTGTGTGTATGCGTGAGTGTTTGTTTGGAAGTGTCTGTGTGTAACTATTTAATTGAATAATGTATTATATTCTGTAGTTATTGAAAACCCAATATATTTTTTCGCCTAATCAGACATCAACCCGTTGGGAAGGGAAACAGGAACCAGTATCGGATGAAGAACGAAGACAAAACTTTTCGGACAGAATAACATTTGAAAAGAGAGGTTACACACGACCTTCTACGGGTAAAAGTGAACCACCAGACACGCCACAAAAAGAATTAGAAGTAAGAACTAGGATTGTGGAGAGAGAAGAAGGAAATAAGACGTCACGGGTCCGGTAAGCCATTCATTTAGTGTCGGTGATAGGTATTTTCAGGCTCATTTGGCGTTCTAGCTTGTAAGGATAAGCCACAGTCGAAACAAAACCTTCACTTCGCTTATTATAATATAATTAGCTGTTGCCCGTGACTTCGGTCGTGTGGAAATTTTGGTGAAATCTATCCAAATTAAATAATTTTTCTATCCGTAAGAAGCTTCTACAAAGTATGGAAATGTAAAAAAATGGTTGTCTGTAAAGTCGGTTTACGGACGATAATTTTACGTGATAACGTCATAAGAAAACATTGATGAAAAATTGCATACTTTTATGACTTGAATTGAATTACGTGTAGGTTGTGTGCTGTCGCTGTCTCTCTTCTACTCGGACTCATCGGCCGATGGAGTGGAAGAGAGATAGATGCGTCACAAGCCGAACGCTTAGGCCGATCGTGCCTCTCTATCGCTTGTTCCGCGCTCTCGCTTGCACGCTCGGCTCAGGCGTAACGTGACAATGAGTCATGCTTTTTCGTGCGTGCAGCCGGCTTTCATCGATTTATAAGACGTTATCACGACAAAAAAATGAATGAAATCGGTTAAGTCGTTCTCAAGCTATGGCGTGACCAAGGGAAATAGGGATATATTTTTTATATACTGGGTGTATTTGAAAATAGAACACTTACTTAAAACTGAAAGGATATGACTCTAGCATGCAATTACAAAAAGTTTTGATAAAAACTATCCGTTTACAAGTTATGACCGTCGGAATTTCCATAAAACTAACTTCGAAACTTTTTCTAAGTTAGTTTTTATTTACAGTTCATCATTAAAATGCGAGATTTATAATCATTACTTTCATTTGGCGCTACGCAATGTACGCGGTATTCTTTTTGTGCGGTACGGTGAATGATCTTCAGCGTTCGGCGCCGTCGAAGCAGCTGATTGCACAAATGTTGTTTAATTGATTACATTGCAGTTTTTGACCATATGGAGTATTCATTAATTTTTTTTAAGTAAAATGTTCTGTTTATCATGGTGATATCACATTTAAACAAAAAAAAAATTAAAATCATTTTCGAATTAGAATGATGGTCTGAATACACTATTTCAATATTCGGTACGGTGTTTCTTACACCCTGTATATTACAAGTGTGATACGTTGGCCTTTAAGGTGGGAGTAGAGGAAGGGGGAGCAGAACGGGAGAGGGATCCTCTACTCACTCCGGTCGAGCCGGCCCATACGTGCCGAAGCATGTCTCTCCCACTTGAAAATATTGTAGATAAATAATTACACCAGACACAACAAATGATCGTGCTCACCAAACAATTATTTGTCCTGGGTATGAATCGAACCTATGCATAACAAATAACGCTATGCAATATAGTTTTACTTGCAGCTACCATCTATGATCTATTTCCCCTTACGAAAGAACACCTACTTTCCTGGATACTCTCTTGCAACATCTTGAGAGTTCTACAATACTTAATTGAAAATTGACATAACATAAATATAAGTTCAATAATCATATGCCTCATCCTCCATCATCCTGAGCGCCTTTCCCCAACTAAGTTGGGGTCGGCTTTCAGTCTAACTACGATACGGCCGAACTTTGATATTTTACGTGAAGCGACTGCCATCAGACCTCCACAACCCAAGTACTAGGCGATATCGATGTTCGTATGGCAACGGGGGCCGACGGCTTAACATGCTCTCCGAGGCACGGAGGGATCTCAATGTGTTAAGAATTGTCACCCATCTTAAGACAGACCTGGCTAGGATTACCGAACCTTGCAATGTGCTAACCTAGTCGGTTACCACTTAGCCTTTTGTTTTTAGTAAGACACTTCGAGTATCGGACGTGGCCATAGAGGAGCGAGAGGAGAGAGACTCTGGTGGATCACAGAGGGCGCCGCCCCCTCTACTGCAGCGACATCTGAGGCAACACAGAACTCAATGCGTTACTATACAAGTTGATAAAGGAGTGAACGTAAGTGTAATTCCTAATACATATTAACTAATATTATGAATGCTCGTGGGAGAGCCATGTTTCGGCACGTACGGGCTGGCTCGATCAGAGTGATATCACGGCCTCACAGAAAACCGGGTTACCGGATGCCCTAATTTTTTTTTAATGGTAAAGTGGGCAAATTAGCAGACGGGTCACCTGATGGTAAATGACTGAATGACAAGTACGTTGCCGGCCTTTAAGGTGGGAGTACGGGAAGAGTGGAAGAGGGGGACATTGATTGAGGGGGGGATTGAAGGGTTCCCTCCCTCTCCCTCCCCCATTTTGAAGTAAAAGTTAACCGTAGTAAGTGTAACAAATTATGTCGTAAGTTTAAACTATATTAAATCTAATATACGTGAATTCGCGAGTTCACGTTTTTTTTATGGGATAAGGGGCAAACGAGCAAGCTGGTTACCTGATGGTAAGCAATTGCCGTCGCTCATGGACACCTCCAACTCAAGTGGCACAAGTGCGTTGCCAGCCTTTAAGGTGGGAGTACGCTCTTTTCTTGAAGGTTTGAAGGTCGTATCGGTCCGGAAATACCGTAGGCGACAATTTGTTCCACATATTGGTTACGTTCTTTGATTATATACATGTTACGTTATTTCTGCTTGTAATATTATCACTACATATTATAAAACAAAATCCCGTCTGTCTGTCTGTTTGTTCGCGATGAACTCAAAAACTACTGAACGGATTTTCATGCGGTTTTAACCAATAGATAGAGCGATTAATGAGAAAGGCTTAGGTATATAAGTTGTTAAGGTTTTCTGTAAATTGGTTGAAATATGATGACGATTGTTGAAGATATTTCTGCTACCCGTGCGAAGCCGGGGCGGGATGCTAGTGTGTACTAAAATACATAGAAATGATTAAAACACACTGTATTGAGTTCAAAGGACATAGAAAATAAGTTTATCATTTATTTTGTTGTGAAGGTTCTGCCGGAGCAGATAACAATATTACAACAGCAATTGCGACAGCATATCCAGTTGGCAACTTCTAACTACTTGCAGTTATACGTACACCCCGTACATTGGAGAATGGCGCCTCCATTTAAAGAATATTTAGTGAGTAAAGTACACACCGAACGGGCCGCGCCGGAGCGCATTTTAGCACAGTGATGGAAATTGAAGTTTATATTTATTAATTAAAATTAATTTTTGCGTGGAACTTCTTGCCGCCGCGGGCGGTTGACTCCGCCCGCTTGCGCTCGGCTACCGAGGCGCGACCCCGCTCCAGCGCGGCCCTTTCGGTGTGAATCGTACTGAATAGTGACCAAGCGTGGTATTTTGAAGACCCCCCCCCTCCCCTCTCAGAACGGGTCACGAATACGTTCCCTAAGTTGGGGTCGGCTCTCAGTCTAACTACGAAACAGCTGACAGTAGAAGAAACTGTGAAATATGTAAGGATAGAAGATTTTTTTAAATAATGCTAGCACTGTGGCTCACACATTACTAGTATTCTCGTTAACCCCTCCAGCTAAGCTAAATGCTTGCACTGAGTGGGGTTCCAACCCGCAACCACTTGATTGCAAGTCCGACGCCTTAGCTATTACGCTACCGCCGCTTTTAATTGAAGAGATTATTATCTCTGCTTGCGTCTGGCTACGGACAAAGGCGTAAGGTTTTTTTTTGATAATCGGAATAGGCGTTTGTCGTCCATCTCACTGAGAGAATGGCGATGACAAGTTTATGTTATTAATATTTTTTAGGTTTCATGTTAATCTAGTTCAAAGTCAAACCAGCTCTCACAAGCCTTTTTCATCGTGTGGAAACACTCACGGGTTATCACCTCACCAGAGCTCACGGTGAAATGGTATGTCGGAATCGAACCGACTAAAATTACACGATGTTTCGTCTCTGGTCTATTGTAGGGGAAACCATCAACCTGCCCATTCTTTCCAACACTAGAATTCCGAATCAGCCGCAATCGCCACCACTACAATAATTTCATTTCCTAAAATTTTATGTTTCCTACTTTTTTTACAATGGTATCTAAATATATCATCCCCTCCCGGCAAAAAAAGTGTCAAAATACAAAAACAGCTATTTCGAGAAAGCACGACTTTATACCTGTGAATTGAACAAAACAGCTCAGTGAAAAGGGAACAAAGTTGAACTAATAACGATGTTTTTACAGCTGACCAAATGCAACATTTGCTATTCATTGCTATAAAAATGTTAAAATGTCTCTAACATGTGATATGACACTTTTTTGTGATATGACACTTTTTTGTGATATGACACTTTTTTGTGATATGACACTTTTTTTGCCGGAAGGCGATATCTTGTTTTAAGCAATAGTTTGTAATTCTAAGAAAACATTATCCTGATCCCACCTAAACATCTATTACTATTTTATAGATAAATAATGCTATTGTCGTATTTTTAATTCTTTATGCAATCCATAACAATGACTAATAATAATATAAGTATTGATTTGATAAAAAATCAACAGGAAACTTTAGGAAAGCTTGGCCAATCGAACCCGAAGTCTGTGGTAAATGTGTGTAATCTGAAGCCGGCGCTTGAACTGGTGCATACCTGGGAGAAAACAGTCTCAGCTAACACACCTCAGAACAAAGAAATGGTCGAGTAAGTATATTCGTTCTTGCCTTATCGAAAATGTATTTTTTTTAATTTTGAGTTCTAATAATCTTCTATATATTTTTATATATATATATTTCTTCTGTGCGTATGTCACTGAACTCTTCCTGAACGGCTGGACCGATTTTAATGAAATTTTTTGTGTGTCTTCAGGTGGATTCGAGAATGGTTTAGATTTACAATTCTACCCGGTAGATGGCGATAGGGTTCCAGGAATAATATTTTTTAAATTCCGGCAGGTAGCGGGTCTGTCGGGTCCGCTAGTATTATATAAAAATGAATCCCTATTTCTCTTGGTCACGGCATCACGCGTGAACGGCTGGAACAATTTCGCTAATTCTTTTTTTTTTGTGTTTGTTATTGTCAAGAGAAGGTTCTTATGAAAAAAAAATTAAGAAGGTTGCGCGGAAAATTAGGAAATTTAAGAAAACTTAACGAGGGACTTACGCGGGTGAAATCGTGGGGCGCTGTTAGTTATTTATATATTTAAAATGATGATTTTAATATGTTTGAATATGTAAGTTGTTTATTTAATTTATTTTATTATCTATGTTTTTTTTACAGATTCATATTGAAGGAATCGGAGAGATGGTAAGTCTAAATAATAATATACGAATTTGTAAACTTTATTTCAAAATATCAGAAAGTGAAAATATTATAATATGCACATGTATTATTATGTTAAACTTTGAA
>OY982575.1:16284947-16334522 GCA_963859945.1 Euplagia quadripunctaria | reverse complement strand
ATACTTTTCATGTATAAAATATCAGTTTATTTTTATTTTGTGTTTTTATATACAGTAATGAATACTTATTTATTTATATTTCAACTGATTTATTGGAAACAATGCACGTAGTGCGGTGCTCAGGCAAGCATGTACGGCACAGTCATTTAGCTGGTGTGGTATTTCTGCCATGCAAAACAAAGCTACAGTAGCCTCTAAACCCTCTTACTTCTGTATCTTCAACGGAGTACCAAATTTGTGTCTTGCACTCAGTGTTGCCAACTAAGTTCTAAGTTTGTTATAGTATAGTGTTTACATAACCTTAACCAACCACACCATTATATCTTTTGAAATTTTTTCTACAATTTCAGGCTAATAGCGCTCGGACTTGACCAGTTTTGGGATTACGTTAACAGCAACCCCTCAATTTTCAAGCTTCCTCCCGCAGTAAACCCCCGACAACGCCGGGGCTTATCCCTCACTCTGCAACTGGTTGTGAAACACATGTTCCCCTGGATACCCTACAAAGTAATGCTCGCGCATGTACAATTTGTTAGGAAATTAGGGAGTGCCGTGGACAATCCTATTTATGTAAGTGGCCAGTTACTATTAACTTATTGACATATACGAGTATGTTGTATGTCCAACTTAATTTCGAAGTGAAATCACTACATAGTACAAAACAAAGTTTCCTGCTCTCCGTCTGTCCCTATGTGTGCTTGATTTTTAAAACTATGCAACGGAATTTGATGCGCTTTTTTATAATAGATAGAGTGATTCAAGAGAAAGGTTTATATGTATAATACATGCATAATATAGTAGAGAAACACTGATAACTTTAGAGGTTTCTAATGTGATGTCGTAAATAAACACATTTTTTTGCGTTTACATTGCAAACGCTGGCTGAACCCTACGAGATAGATCAAAATAATTTACCACAGTATTGTACACCTGAAAAAGGTCTACAAAAAAGTCCGCGATGGTATATGTCTATCTCTTAGGGATAACCCACAATAAACATTTTTTATCCTTTACTTTTTACGAAAAATAATTACTTATTTACGAAGCGATTTTAAGCAATACAGCATTAATCCTTATCCAATTAAGTATCTTAAATACATTGTTAATATAGATCAAAATGGCCCTTTACAGAATGTAATTTCAATAAATATTTTCGAAGATATTACAGATTTAAAATGCAGGGACATAGCGGTTGCGGCGGTACCGGTGTGGTACCGGCCAGAGGGCCGGACAATTTCCGGTAAAGATATCTTTTGCAATTGCAAAACCATTAATAAATCGCAGGGTCAAACTTTCAATGTTGCAGGCTTGGATTTTAGTGTTTTTCACATGGCCAATTATATGTCGCTCTTTCGAGAGTAATCTCTGAAGAAAACATGTTTGTATTGTCTAATGACAAAAAAGCTGTGAACGTTGTATATAAAGACATTCTGTAGTATATTTAGTATCATCATGGCACCCGTGCGAAGCCGGGGCGGGTCGCTAGTGGTAATATAAAAACAAAAGTGTTATCTTAAAAATAAAGTTTAAAATTAAATATATTATATAAATTAAATTAAATGTATAAGATAAATTTCGTTAATGAAAAACTATAGGACTGGCATTAGAAATAGGACCTTCGACCAAGTATAACATTCCCCAGATAATTCTGATAATTATGTATTTACACGGGAATTAACGCGATCAAGAAATAGGTATTACATATCTAGTCAACCTGTGACCACGGCCAGTGCAACCTGGTCGAAACGTCAGGCAATTCAGAGGTATGTAATACTTTTTCGTGATCTCGTTAATTCCCGTGGAAATACATAATTATAAGAAAAGGACTTACATACTAGCTCAACGTAGATAATGCAATATATGCTAATACCACATCCGCTCAGAAATTGGCCACTTTTTAAAATAATCTAGTGGCCCTTAAAGCGAATTTCGAGCACTTCGTTTTCAAATCATTATAGCAACAAAATTCTCATTGATATTATAAATGGTAGTACCGCTTAATACATTTTATTTCTTATTTACTTTTTTACAGAAATTTTTCGAAAATCGCACAATAACTCCTGTCAAACACAAACTACTACCGTTCAACCCTAAAATTACGCTGTACGAGCAGCCTGAACACGAAGTACCTAGGATATGGGTCCGATATCTTAGTAAAACCAGTAAGAGATTTAGAGTAAGTTATTCTCTAGAATTAAAGCACATGAAGACCGAAAATTTTAATTAAATTTTGTTAAATCTTAACTTAATTTAACTATTTCAGAATCATCTACTTCGCCGCACTAACGTCACAGGCTTGGCCCCTGTAGGAGTAGAAATACGAATGGGGGAAGCGGTTGGCCAACCTGAAAAAGAACCTTTACCCATTGACTTCACCAAAGAGATCGTCAGCAACCGAATAAATTTACTCCCTAAACCATCTAAACCGGCATTGGCAGACAAATTTGATGTTCAAATTGCCAACCCAGTAGTTGGTAGTAATCCTCAAGCACATACAAATTTGTTTAAATTAGTAGAGACCAGTACAGCGGCTTATCTAATGCCTCTGTCAAACGTAACAGTGACGGTAAATAGCAACATTGGCCCTATTAGCACTCCTGCTGAAGTTACCACAGAAGTACCTGCTACCACATCTCCAGAAAGTTCTGAATCTAATGAAGTAACTGAACTTACTAGAAATAAAGAACATTGTTCTTGTTGTGTTTTGTTAAGAAAGATATGTAAAGTTAAACAGACTGTTATAACGGATTATTTTAGAGTGAACAAGCCTAGGAAAACGTGTTATTGCAAGGATATAAAATATCCAAGAGTATCTAACAGATTAAAAATTTTAGTTAGCTATTATAAAAATAATTCTACGTGCGCATTACAATCTTTGGACGCAAAATTGACGAGATTAAAAAAGAAAAAAAATGTGAATGATTCAGAAGTGACCAACTTGGATCATAAATTAAATTCATTTGATATAGATGATTTTGGTGAGTATCTACTATGAGTTTGATCGCACATTTCCGGACACTATTTTTCGACTGTTTATACATATGCATACTTTATTTTTCTCTTCGCACGTTAGTTGTTTAACATGAATTTTAAATATATTGTACGAAATAACATGTTTGAAGTAGAACTATTTTTGTCAGTATCGGATGGTCAGGGTAGCCCGATTTCGATAATTCTTTTTTATTGGATAGGGTATACTTTGTAGATGGTCCTATTTAAATTTCAAATAAACTAGCAATCCGCCCCGGCTTCACACGGGTAGCAGAGACATCTTCAACAATCAACATCATATTTCAACCAATTTACAGAAAACATTAACAAATTATATACCTAAACCTTCCTTATGAATCGCTCTATCTATTGGTGAAAACTGTATCAAAATCCGTTCAGTAGTATTTGAGCTTATCGCGAAAAGACAGACAGACACGGCGGATGACTTTGTTTTATAATATGTAGTGATATTTCCACCCTAAGGGTGGAAAAATAGGGGACGAATAATTGTTCACCCAAAGACTTTTCACCTGTGAACCGATTTTGTTGAAACTTAGCACGTTATAATGATACTACAACATAACGGAGACTGAAAAGTGAAAAATAAACTTGTTAGCCTGACTAAACTCCTACACTAATGTAAATACCTAAATAATTATGAGTCGGCGCTAAACATACAAACAAGCGAATTAATTATTACGTAATTAGTAAAAATGCTTAATAAACAAATAGATCGTTAGGCCGCGTCCTCGACTGCAGCGGGCAGGCGGGGGATCTTCATGGAAGTGATGCGTTATTTGTATGTAGCAATCACCCCACTGTTGCTCCCGCTCATCACCTGCTCTAGTCGACAACGCGGCCTAAAGGAACTATTAATTTTCTCAACTTACTATTAATATATTGCAGCTTTCGTAACATCATTCCATTTAAAACTGCTCACACGAATGACCGCAGCCAGGGACACTCTTATCAAAAAGCGAGTCTTTACTATTATATCAAAATTCAACCCCGACTTGCATGACCCCGTAGAACTGACAAAGAAACTGTGTGATGCATTTCGTGTGGAATTGGTAGACATGAATAAAGAATTTCTTTGTTTCCTTACCCCGGAGCAAGCGGATATGATTGAGGCTTTTCGGGATTATTTTGTGAGAAATTGTGTACAAGATTTGATCCAGAGAGTGGAAGTAAGTATACTCTTTACTAGATAACGGTAGATGAGAGGAGTGAATCTTGTGACGTCACTGCCAAACACCTTTGGCCACTTACGGTGAAACTCGGAAGTTTAATGTGACACCTACTTTTGACTGTTTGCTATAGTCTCTCGCTTTGCCGGGGATGGAATTACATACATTGCTGTCCAATATCTCATGGTGACATAATACATTGCCGCATCTAGTAAATATACGTGGGGCACACTGAAAGTTTGTGAAATTATCCACTTCAATCAATCAATCAGCCTATCATAGTCCTCTGCATGACATAGGCCTAATGTTGAAGGTTACTTAATTTACTCTTACTTTACGAGCGAACAACTGAGAGAAAGGGCCTTTTTAAAATAAAGATTAAACTTTTCCCAGCTCCATCACTTTATATCATGCCCTGCGTTGATTGTAACACAGTAAAGAAGTTGCTCCATAATTTCGTAATAGAGAATTCCTTTTTTAAATTGCCACTTCAATATTTTAAATATCGTTACTGAAGTCTAAATTGACCTGCGGGCGCCATCTATTGTCGAGTATAAGAAGTCATAAATTACCGAAATTGAGACGCACGCCATCTTATATAACAATAAACGCAACTAATAGTCTATTTATAGAATGTCTCAGAATATATTAGAAAATGCCAGAGGGGTTTCGAGTTTTCTGGAAATGTCACGAACTCTATGACACAACGTTCGGGGTATATAAGCCAGTTGCATGGCAATATTAAATGAGTTCTAGTTTTGCGATCAGTGAATAAACAAGTGCAAAACGAGTGATAATTTAAGTTTATTTTGGTAATAAATTAGTGTACCTTTCTAATGTCGAACCTCAGCTCGTAACAATATGTTTAACTTTTCAGACACAAGTTCCAAGTGAGAATGTGCGATTAATACTGTTAAAAAAATTACACCACCTTTTTTACAACAATCTCTTGACGGCTTGTCAAATTTGCACCGATTTACTATCTGCCCTGGACGGGTATCCCGAACTTGCGCAATATGTGTTCTCATTGTTTCCACATCGGAAGGAAACTAGGTAAGTTGTAAATTACTTAACAGGTGGGCACATAATTTGGCAATCAATCAAAATAAAAAATCTTCGTATGGTAATGTTTCTACATAATACTTTCAAAAATACAGCAATCATCCCTTGCCTTAATGGGAAAGAAAAAATCGGGAGGAAACTTGCATACATAAGGGCTTATCATTAATGTCCTGGAAGTATATAAGAGCACAATTTATTAACAGACTGCTAACCAGACAGAAACTTAGGTTGCAAAAAAAACTAGTGTGTTATCCCGCTAATATTATAAATGTAAAAGTTTGGATGGATGGATGTTTGTTACTCTTTCACGCAAAAACCACTGAACCGATTACGATGAAACTTGGTATGTAGATAGCTGGAGACCTGGATTAACGCATAGGCTACTTTTTATCCCGATATTCCCACGGGATCGGGACTTACGCGGGTGAAACTGCAGGGCGCTGCTAGTACTAAATAAGTTTGCAGACATTCATCAACGGTCATGACAGTCCACACTAAAAAAAAAGGTGTGAATGCAACATTATTTTTATTACTATCACTGGAATGATTTATATAGGAATGACTCAAAAGACCTTTCAACGGACAAAAGCGGCCACGGTGACGAACGAACACAGGCATCACAGGATCCCGGTTCAGGTGACACAATGTGCAATCAGTCTCATGGGACGATGGACTACGAAGCTGATCATTCCTCAAGGTAATATTCACATGTACTTAAGCGTAAGGTAGGGTACACAAATATATTTTCATTCCCAACAGACGTTCTAATTTGTGTTAATTTCATGGAAAAAACTCAACGTCCAAGTTCATCCCGAATTTCCTGATTGTTCAGGCAACTTTTCGAATTTTTCTTTACTTGAAAAGAAATACCCTAATCCGCTCAGCCGTTCTTAAGTTGTACGCTTACCAACGGTCAGCATTTCATTTTGATTTGTATAGATAAGTATTGCATCTTTAAAAACACTGTACCTATTACCCAGTAACGTGGGTCACGGTTGACTTTTATTCTCTCAACTGAATTAAGTACCTTGTGTTACATCTACACTAGAACTACCTGAGTCGGGTTCGAAGCGGCTACCTCTGAATTCGAAGTACAATGCCGCAAGATTTAGATTTAGTAGTTGCAATATTTAAAAAAATCCGGATTGTAAAAACGTTAGAGAATATTTAAGATTCATATCGATTCATAACGTTTATTTACACTGTGGCGTTGAGTTTATTCGTACTGAACATATGTATAAGCCACTGTTAGATACATCTTTATAGAGCGGACTCTCTGTCACTTGAAAACCATTTTTTCTCAGCGATTGATAATAATAACAACTATGTCATATTGAGGAAATAAATACATACATACATCACACCTGTATTTCTGAACGGGTAGGCAGAGGTGAATAAACAAAATGTGGATTTTGCCAACTATAATATGATCGCACTCACGTAACAGGGATTGCCGCCAACCGGGCACTTTAGGAATTAAAGATGGGAAAATTGGGAGATTGTATTAAAAGAGAAAGGTTGCCTACCTTACCTTTTGACAGGCCAGGTCCACTCCGCAGAGTAGGTATAAAGCTACAAGTACACGGTGAGGTCGACTGAACGTGCCAAAATTGAGTGGGATGCCGCGCGCCGGCCGTGCCACACGTTAGTTCCGCGCGAATCCTCACTCGCGCGCTACGTCGCGTCATCCGTTCATATCTAGACTATCGAGTTATTAGTACCTAGCGTAGGTTTATTTGTTCATAAAAATAGAGTAATAGGTAATTAAATATTCAGATTAATTAATTCTTTCAAAAGACAACCCTAACGTCGCGGCGTCGTCAGAACAGATAAGAGTTAAGCGATAGAAAGAGAGGCAACTTCCAGGGTAAATATAGCTGTAGGTAATTAGCGCTGTGTGACCTAAATTGCAACTTTATTGTGTCGAAACAAGAGTAGCTATTTATTTAAATGATTTGGCGGAGTGGGACTTCTGTACCTGTACTATAATGTTTTCTGTACTTATACGGATGGATTGGGGAGGGTAAACAATAGCTCAGGAAGGTCAGGCTCGCATAACTCGAACCGGCTATTGAAAGAAATTCCAAGCCTTCTATCTTAATAAATAAACATGCATTTTTATTACAGTGAAGAAGAAGAAGATAACCAACGAACCACATTATTGCCTGAAGATGATATCAATCAGCCAAGGACCATAAAGAGCGTAAGTGTTTTTGTTCCTAACAACAAGGCTCTAGGACTTTGATCGTTCATTTATCTTGGTGTCTAAAGAATTGTCTTCAATTAAATATGACTAACATATTTGAGACTGGCTAGACTAGAGACTAGAATAGCGTGAAAGCCCCAGTAGATGGGCCGACGACGTCAATTGACGACTGAGGCGGAGGGAGAACGATTATTTTGGTAGTAAAATTTCGCTTTTATGTGTGTATTTAACCTTAATCGAAAGAAGATAATTGAAGTAATCGAAGAAGCTAAGGATTTGTAAAATTCTAGACCCATGCTAAGTCGATCCATAGTCGGATAGAATTAGCATTCGCAACTTTAATTGATATAGACGGTTTTTTTTATTTTTATTCGTTAGATAAAAATGTCACGATTAACATATTGCATTTCAAGGCATAATCACCTGTGGCGTCATCGTCAAAAAAATTATCAAAAATCGTAGAAACCTTTTTTTTCTCTTTACGAGTAAACTTTGCATCTTGCGTAAAAAGTGTTTAGACATAAAAAATCCGCATTAAAAGACGAAATTAACAGCCCCGATCGGATTAGGTTTTTTTTTGAAAATTGCAAAACGCGTTTTTGCCGTTTTTTCGAAAATTAATTTATAACTCGCGTTCTAATGAATATTTAGGCCTGAAATTTAGTGCGAATGTGGGTTTTATAGCCCCCAATATGCCCACATATATCGCAAACGCATTCAATTAATTTTATTTTTTATTAAAATACATTTTAACATAAGCTACTATTTTATATTCCTGATGAAGTTATTTACTATTAAAATCTAGGATTTTATATCTTTATTTATATTTTAGGAGATCACGACTTCTGACAATGAAATACAATCGGAAAACATGAACCATCAGGATTTTATAAAGAATATGCATCAAGATTCCTGTGATTCTTCAAACGCTTCAATGACAATCGTCTTCGAAGAAGATTCGGTCAAGCCCGAAGGTACTGAATGGAAAAGAGAAGAAGATAAACTAATTTTAGAAGTACTCAAAGAACACCTTACTCCAGAAGAAAGGAAAGATAAAACTATCATAGAAATAATTGAGGAAAAAAATATAATTGATATGCTTGCAGACAGCTTGACAGATAAATCAAAACCTGAAGTTACCAGTCGAGTATTGTATTTATTAGAAATGTTAGTTTTAAGTGAAAAATGATAATTGTTTGTCAATAAACTTTTAGAAGTAACATTGATCAACAGTTTTATTTGAGAAAAACGAGAATGACAGGAATATCTAAAAGTAACTAAAGCAACTTGTCTAAAGTTTTACAACTGAACAGAGTCACGACCAAACTAATGTACGATCGCATCGGTGTCAACACGCGCTTCGGTCGTTCCAAGCTCTCTCTCAAAAAATGTGCTTTGCTTCACGTGTACTGCTACTAACCTGCGCTGCAGATTATTTACGGGCATTCATGGTTATATTGTTGGTGGCTATAGAAAAATACATACCAGTTACATGATGAAATTTAATTTGAGTCATGGAGTATACCGATTTGCCCATGGACCGATAAATTTCTTTTTGTCTCCTAGGTTGAAAGCTGGGCACAACCATGGCGTGAGTGGTTGTAAAATACCTATATAGATCTCTTTTCTAGTAGAAGCTACCATACTGAATAATACTCTAAGTCAAATCAATTTCTCTTTATTAAAAGTCTAAACGGTATGTTCTGTAGAAAATTGTGTGAAATAACAACTTTGACGTCATACTTTGTTATCATCAAATCGTTTATATGTATATATCACTAGCGACCCGCCCCGGCTTCGCACGGGTGCAATGATGATACTAAATATACTACAGAATGTCTTTATATACAACGTTCACAGCTTTTTTGTCATTAGACAATACAAACATGTTTTCTTCAGAGGTTACTCTTGAAAGAGCGACATATTTGGCCATGTGAAAAACAATCAACGCTCAAATCTAAGCCTGCAACCGCCGCAACCGCTATGTTCCTGCATTTTAAATCTATAATATCTTCGAAAATATTCATTGAAATTACATGCTGTAAAGGGCTATTTTGATCTATATTAAATGCACAATGTATTTAAGGTACTTAATTGGATAAGAATTCATGCTGTATTGCTTAAAATCACTTCGTAAATAAGCCATTATTTCTCGTAAAAAGTAAAAGATAAAAATGGTTATTGTGGGTTATCCCTAAGAGATAGACATATACCATCGCGAACTTTTTTGTAGACCTTTTTCAGGTGTACAATACTGTGGTAAATTATTTTGATCTACCTCGTAGGGTTCAGCCAGCGTTTGCAATGTAAACGCAAAAAAAAATGTGTTTATTTACGACATCACATAAGAAACCTGTAAAATTATCAGTGTTTCTCTACTATATTATGCATGTATTATACATATAAACCTTCCTCGTGAATCACTCTATCTATTAAAAAAAACCGCATCAAATTCCGTTGCGTAGTTTTAAAAATCTAAGCATACATAGGGACAGACGGACAGCAGGAAGCGACTTTGTTTTATACTATGTAGTGATTATGAGGACTGTTAAATAATTTAATTTAGGCATGGCAACCTCTTCGAAAAAATCAGAGCAAAAATATTTATTCCCGCTGCCGCGCTGGTAGAAATCTAGAAATGCTCAATAAAGTACTGTTAGTACGATGAAAATATAAAAACCAAGGGTAAGTGACACATAGCCATCAGCGATATGTGTCACTTTATTCGGAGCTCCACATTTCTAGTGTAGTGCGTGACAGTCTCATTGATCAAAACTGCCTGTTCCATAGGCCATTAAATATAGATTGGACCACCGAACTCATTATACCCACTCCCTAAATATTTAATGGAGAGGGTACTCGGCAACCTAATGTGTATTTACTACATATACTTAATGGCCGTGGTCACCGAATTTGACCCATATAGTCTTTTGGCAAATAACGAGAGAGATAACTAGCGTCACAGTTGACTTTAATGCTGTAGTTTTGGCCAGTTTTTGGATTGGAATATTTCTATACCGTAGTAGAAAATGTTATAAGTCTCGTTACCTGTCCGATAGCTATCCGCTTGTAGCCACCACAGTCATATATATATATATATATTATTTTATTATGGGCTCTATCCCGCGCAAGAATCAGCGCAGGAATCACCACAGTCATAGGTAGAGCAGTACGGGTGACATTCCTAAAAAACTGTCAGTCGTAGGACTGCACGTCAGAAGTGAAAATACATTTTTTAAAGAATAATTAATAAGGCGCTGACGAAACTCAATCTTTAGATTAGCGCCCTCTAGTGGATCTATATATGTATTATTAGCGTGACGGTAACGAGTTCAGTGCTTTTTTCCCCATAGCAAAGGTGCACAAACGTGGTTAAAAAAGTTTTCACTTCAAAAAAACAACTCTATAATGCAAAGTTATATTGACTCCGCCCTCTTTTAGTCGGGGTATGTGTTCCACGGATGCCCCTTGCCATGCCATGACCGAATACCAAATATGTACTAAGATTTGGACTACGGTCTGTGAATTATAAAGGTTAAGCTTTGCGGGGAGCTTTTATACACGCTTTTGACTTCATACACACCACCATAACGAACTGTGTTTAATTCGAATCGATTCCGACACAAAGTAATGTTTAAAAAAAAATATTGTATTTTACAGAAAACAAATTTCTGAACTGAAGGAGAACTGTTACTTTATGCTAAACGTTCCAGACCATAGAATCACTACATAATTATTTACTTTAAGCATTATTATCTTCTGCTTCTTTTACACCAACGAATTTTGAGCCTTAAATTTTAAAAAATCATTAGCAATGTAATATCAAACGGTCAAGCTATATATGTTTAAAAACGCGTTAGGAAACCTGGATCAGTGCTTAAGGCGGGCCAACTCCGGAAACACTGGTTTGATTTATTTATTTACAAATAAATTGTCTAGTTGTTTATTAAATTATCTCAGCAATGGCACGTAATAGTAACGAGAATGATGAAGATAATATTGATCCTGCATCAGTAGCTTCAAATGTGAAAAGCTCTATAAAACAAGTACGTTTTGCACAATTAAATCAAACAAGTTTATAACTCTAACACTATCAATATAAGGTAGTGGTATTAGCAACGATTTTATAAAAAAAAAATATCTGGACTAGTTCTATTCTAAGAGGTTGGTAGGGATTAAATAGTATAGGCATTACAATATCATTAAATAGAACTCAAATAAAAACAACTATTCTTACCTACTATTAATAAAGGATTTGTGATTATATGAAACTAAATAAAATTAACAGGTTGTCTAGCTTTTGTTTTGTCTTTATCTATAACTATATTTTCAGGAAGTAATAAAGGAGCTGCTCAATGGTTCATTCCAAGACAATAAAACAAAGTTGGGTAATGATGCCTTGTCTTTGGTTGTAGAAGTGGCTAAATGTTTAGTCACAGAAACTTGTCTACGGGCTTCCAGTCAAGCTCTACGTGAAAGCTGCGACAGAGTTGACATTGAACACATTGAGAAGTGTCTACCACAGCTGGTAACTATGTTATGAATATGCATGATTATTGAATTTAGATTCCATTTGTCTTCAAGCTCGAGGTTAGTTGTATATCAAATAAGTATTTATTTGACTACCTTTAGGCTACAGTATATTTCCAAACATTTCTATCAAACTATACTGATATCATCCTATCTGAGCTCATTTATCTGACTCGGACTACTATCAAGTACCTAAAAATTAACTTTTATTATAAACCTGAACCAAAACGAGGTGTGGGAAGCACAGAGAGAGAGAGGGAGAGAGGAGTAAGAAGAGTTTCTTGTTTTTGTTTCAAGTTTTTTTTTACAGATGCTGGATTTCCCTTAAAGGTTTAAAAACTTCCTGATTTTGTTTATGAAGATGTACCCAGAATGACACGTATAGTACAAGCATTACTTTGGCCGTTGCTCACTTTGATAAGATCAGCTTAGCACATTCTTACCTCTAATCTTAGCCAGTTTGGAGTGTATAAAATATTTGAGACAATATTTTAAAAGTGTGATTCAGTAAATCAAAATTTGTTAATGAGAAATATTAGGAACTTAAAATATTGTACTAATGTTCCTTGTCCTTTGGTTGTTGTGAAATTCTAAGAGCAATAAAGCTATATATGTACAATTTGGTGTTATTAATTTGTTAGAAGTAACCTAATCACCTCGCCAAGGAAGTTTATCCTTTCTATAAAAGGTTGCAGCTAAAACATATATAGAAGAGTAATATTAGAAATGCAAAAAAAAATGGAAGTGCAGGCTGTTTTAGCTAAATTAATTAACATTTCTAAAGATGTTTGGCACATGGTAAGTTAATAAGCATAGAAATATAAAGATTAGAGAAAAACAAAACTATTCTCTAGTAAACGGAGACACAATCACCTCAGATCCTTCTGAAATTGTTAATTTATTTGCAACTTCTTTTGACTACAATTCTAGTCTGGATAACTTTAATTATTACACAGCTTAAAAAATCCTTAAAGAAAATAGAGTTAGAATAGAAAAGGAGATGATCATTGATTTAGTTACTCCAAAGAAAGTTGAATTGTAGTAAGGAAGATGAAAACGAAACTCTCATGTGGGTATGATGATGTGCCTATCATTATTATAAAAGAAAACATAGATGTATTAGCTGAACCACTAATGCCGCGTTCCAATAAACAAAAAACGATTCGTTTTGCTTACGGACGGTAAAATTTTCGCTAAAAATTCAACGAAATTTTACCGTCCGTAAGCAAAACGAATCGTTTCTTGTTTTTTGGAATGCGGCATAAGTCATTTTTACAATCAATGTTTACAAAACGGATTTTTCCAGATCAGTTAAAAGTAGCTAAAGTTGTACATATACAGAAAACAGTATACTAAGATGTATAGATCGGTTTCCTTTTTACCCACAAAATCAAAAATCTTTGAAATTCTGCTTAAAGTAAGATTGCTGAGACACTTGGGTTTCAACAATGTCATCAATCCGAGACAGTTTGCTTACTTAAAAAATGTGGGAACAATAAATGCTACTACCATTCTTATTAATGACGTAGTCACCAATTTAAATGACAGGCAAGGTTGCGGGGATTTTCCTTGATATGAGCTCTGCTTTTGATGCTGTCAGGTATGACATATTAATGAAAAACTGCATCATTATTGTGAGAGATGTACAGGGAAACAATTGTTTACTTTCTATCTAAGTAATAGACACATGTTCGTAGAGATTAAAACAGATGGCTATGATCAAACTGGGACTATTCGAACTAAATGTGAAAAAATGTTTAAATCCAAGCAAATTAAAATTGGGGTGCCCCAAGGTTCTACACTTGGCCCTATACTCTTCATCATTTTCATCAATTACCTGATAAGTAGTGACCATAAAGCTGACTGTTTTAGCAGATTACACAAACGCTATTATATCAGCTGATAACTTAGAGAACCTAAACAAAAGAGATATCTCAGCGACGGGTTCACACTAAATTGCCTAAAAATTAATACAAATAAATCAAACATAATCTTGTTCAAATCAGACACTCGGACAGACTCGCTTGTACTCTTAGTGGTGACAGGTTGGAGACAGTAAATGTAGTTAAATTCGTAGGGGTACAAAAGGACTGTTTCTTGAACTGGAAATGTGAGTTGGCCAATATAGAGGCCATTATGCACTCTGCCTGTTACGTATTAAGAAGTCTAAGAGATGTTGTACACTAGGAGCAACTTAGAACTGTATACTTTGTCTTGGTGGAATCGTGGAATCGAAATTGAGGAACAGCATTTTATTGTGGGGTGGTACCTATAACTACAACATTCAGAGAGCATTCATTGTACAGAAAAGAGCTATAAGAACTATGGTGAGGATAGACCAGCAGGATTCATGTACACAGTTTTTTAAGGAACTTAAAATCCTTAGTACCTAGTCTGTATATCATGGTCTTGCTGCACACACACAAAAATATACACAACTATGAAAATAAAGAAGACTGCTACGTGAAAGCACAAGAAGAAAAGATATGCCATCCATGATAGATAGCACTGACTCTTAACGTAGTAAAACATAGCTCGTGTTATAATTCAGTCAGGCTATTCAATAGGACTTCCTTCAGAAATAAAGTGTATGATTTATGCAAAAGACTGAGTCCAAACTTAAAGCATTTCTTGTTGATGTTGCTTCTATTCAGTTGATGATTTTAGGAAAATGATATGTTAGAATAACTTGCATTGACACTTGTAACTGTAAGTATTTATTCTATGACATAAAAATGTAATTTTTGCTTTTGACCTTTTACTAATTTAATATTTTTGCCTGATTAAAATTCAAATTATTGTATTATTTATATTGTCACTTATTTTGTTATGATTTATTATTTTATTAATGCTCTTTAGTAATTGTATTTCAACACAATGTAATATTGTTTAAGAAATAATAAACAAAAATTATATGCAGCATCATATATTTAATCACCACTATTTCATTCTCACCTACAGCAATAAGCCGTAATCAACTTACAGCCAGCTTACCGAAACGGGTATACTCCACACGCAGTCTGCACTACGAAGCAACCGGCCAGACTTACTGGGGACTACGAATCGTAACGACGCGACATCTAGAGCTAGTGGAATTCATTTCCGACTAACTGGAACCAATCTCGTTCGGTTTCGACTCCCGCACCAGCGGCATACAGTTCCGACTGATAGGAACTAGTCACTACTGGTTCTGGATCCTAGATTTTAGCTTGGTTGATAAGAATACTAGTAATATGTTACTCTATTCGACTGTACTTACTAGTTTTTTTACCCTCATACAAAGCTGCCTCTGATCGACTTACGAGCCAGTTGCATTCCCCTCTCTATATCCCTATGTTGGTTTTTCCTTAACAATCCTCTGCTTCCAATCTAGCCACTCTTACTGCAATGTCTGCGGACCCTTCCGCTTACTTAACCTAGTCTGACCCGGTGAAAAAGGCGGCTCAACGCAGAGGTGTGCTAAGTGCTAGAGAAATGCTACGAGTTCAGCGGACTCCGTGGAATAGCAAGGTTATGGTGGGCCTAGGGCGGGTTACTATCGGCCACACATACCATCTGATCAAGAGAGAAGAGAAGAAAGACTGACATGTACCCATAATATACCTGTGTTCGTACATACAATTATTGTACACCTAAATATATCCTGGCTACTGATCGGTCTAAATGGAGATATACAGTTAAGAGTATGATAAAATAATTCAAGTCAGCGCGTTGCTCTACCAGACACGATAAGTTGAAACCTCGACCATAGGTATGTGGAAATCAACTACAATTTTACAATTTTTTACAATCTGTGTCGTCACATCTCCACAATGTACCCGAATATTTGGCAAAAAAATTGGCTACATAAGCCAGATAAGGAGTTGAAGGGTCGCCGTGGTCGAAACCAGCCAAAGATCATCATCATAAAGTCTTAATCCTAAGACTAGACGACTACTTTTTAGTCAAATTACTAAACGGTACGGTTTGGTACAAACGGTTAAACAAAATGAAATAAAACGATTGGAAGTAGGTACCTATCTATTGTAAGTCATGTTCTTGTACGTGCACGTGTATTGCAAGTGCATGTTTATGACAAGCGGACTTTCCTTAAAACTAAAGCAAAACTCTGTTTACGTTCGGCAAGAATATGGACTGCCCCATTGGGCATTGCCCCAGTTAAGTATATACGGTATGTATCTAATTTTATATATCGCTTAAGAGTCAGACAAGCATTCTTGAAGAATATTCCAAAACATGCTCGTAATAATAACGCCAACCTGTTCGCCGCTCTTGTGCTATGCACTGTTGTTTGTGCCGACGATGGGAGGAAGAATTCGGTAATGATGTTTTTAGTGTTTAATGGAACCGATTAGCGCCTAACATCAGATGAGCCGTGTGCTTGTTTGCTAAATAATTAAGGGCCTTGTCTCGCTTACTAGCTATAAATTGTTATTTTACATATGGATTTATATCCGGAAAACGAGGTAGCACCTAAATTTATCCAAGACATCCAATTCATCATTTAGGATATTCAGTGTATAATTTCGCAATTAAGACAATTACAATTAATTCTCACTATTTCAATTATTTTATATTTATGTTTCCTCGCTGATCGCTGAACTAGAATTCGACTCGTACCACCTTATATAATCTGAACGTTATTTCGTAGAGAGATCGTGACATTTCCCGAAAACTCGAAATCTTTACGGAATGTTCTAATATAATGTGGGACATTATATAAAGACTATCAGCTGCGTCCATTGTCAAAAGATGGCGTCCATCTTAATTTAGGTAATCGTAACCCTTTATGACTTCCTCTAATCGTCAATAGATGGCACCGTGCGTCTCAATTTAGTTCCGGACATAATACTATATGGGTAATTACGAGTAGGTAACTAATCATGAGTTATGGAGTATTGTGCAATATTGCTTAGGTAGTTTATTCAATTTTATTTTCAAAAGTCAAATTGAAAAGTATTTAACACACAATGAGTAGGTACCGAATGTACCGATTATAAAACGCGGTTAGTCTGGCGCAGCGGGCACGTGCTCCCACGGCCCTAGGATAAATACGGCACTGATTAAAATGAAGATTTAAAACAACAAATTTCTTTACAAATTTTATTATACAAATTATTTTTGAGAGTCCGTATCTATAACATCCAGATAACTATACAAATTCCAACTTCACAACAGTTCAAAAGCATCTCATTGTAAAAAAGACAGTCGGTACACGGACACGGCACAGACCTACTCGATATTTGGCGATACATATTGATATTTAAAATACAATCCTTATACATATACGCATCCTTACACAAGTTTGTGTTGAACATTTAGAAAACCAAATTCAACGTCTCTGATTCCTATGTAACAAGCTGTCGATATTACCAACATTAACTTTATGAAAAAACATAACATAGTTAAAAAAAAAAAGGTTATGACAAATTTTGTCGCCATAGATTTAGTATTATACTCCCTAGATCGGCAATGTCGGCAAATGCCAAACAAACCCTGCTTTTTGTAACTATCTTTCAATGTGTTTGTCATTAGTACTGATTTAAATACGATAATTGCCGAATATGATATATTTTTATGACCATATTCGATAGACTGAACGTATGTATATAAAACCAAAGTAAACGGCTAACGACAATTTATTGAATTCAATATAGTTCATTAAACGACTTGTGGTCACGTTTAAAGTGTCGCCATCTTCACTACTAAGTACTCCAACACATTGGTGTATCACTAAATCAGTGTCACTCTATCGTTCTAGTAACAATTATTTTTTAGTCAATCTATTTAGTATATACTATATCTATGGTTGCTCAGATCCTAGATTTTAACATTCTGAAGTAAGCTATTATTGTCTACTACACCTATAGCTATTATACAGCTTATGTTACTGAACCATAGACAAAGGGTTTCCTTTAGTAACAAAAATAATTTTATAGGCGGACATGAACACCATAATGCCCAGTTTTTAAACATACATTGTTTTACTTATTAGTTGTTATCATCAATTGATATACAAAATACACTAAAATGATATTTTTATACATGCAACAAGCAATTCCTTTAGCTTTTGAGATCTAAAATGATTCGACCAATTCAATTTACATATTAGTATAAATAGTATCCTATACATGTTTTTATTTGCTATAGCTAAGGTGTAACTACGTTTGGTAGCGGTTGTGATGCTTTTCTTAACATTTAAAAAATGAACATACGGCACAGTCCCCTGGCACCCCTGGTCAGTAAAGTCCCCTGGAACTAAGGACTTAGATCTGTTTACGCTTTGATTACTGAATTGAAAAGTAGAAGTACATTGTTATGACAAAAATACTTGACACGATATCCATATTCCAGGCAAAGTGAGTGTACTTCAGCCTCACAATTGTATTTAATCAAAGTATATACGCCTTAAATCGCAATATTAAAGTATATGATTCGACTTTGATATCTTTCTACTACATTTGCTTAGGTCACTGGGATGATTCTCCATCTCTCTCTATAATACATGCCTAGTTTATTTCTTTATTTCTTTCTTACATTTCCTTTATAACCTCGGCTACTGCCTTCTAGATGCTTTCATGACTTTAGAATGAATGGCTCAAATTTTCGAAAACAGTGTGTACCTAACCGTTGTGCAGTGAGAGGGAATAGAACGAGTACTGGTACAGATCATTAAAATACATTCCAGATTGGGAAGCAGCCCGAGTGATCCTCACAAGGCAAAAAGAATAAAAGTTCGCTATATTTTACTTACATACTCCTAAATGCTAACGAGTAGGTACTTAAGGGACTATACCACAATCTTCCAAATAAACACGATGGGATCATGTTGCAAATATATTGTACAGGTGCAACCAAAATAAATCAATATACTAGCGCTATTGAGCCTAACCTATAATTGTGAAGTATTGAAAATGCACCAATATACATATTTCTATCTACTTTATAGCTATTTTGCAAAATACATTGGATTAAAACGATATAAAAAGTTACGACTATGGAGAAGAACGAGTAATATTATATTTAGATTCCGAAAATCAAGTGACATTTAAGACAGCACCAGCAAAGGATAATATCTAGGCTGACTCAAAAAAACTTATATTTTAAACCAACGAATTTAAATAATGATGGTTTAAAAAGAAACAATCATTTTATTAAAAATGTTGGTAAAATGAAATAACACGTTTTGGATTATAACTATATTAATTGTAGCTGCACTATAAATGGACAGTCTGTAATGAGTTGAATTGTGAAACCAATTACATACATACGATTCTATTTAATTTGATTTTGAAAAACAGTGCTACTTGTGGTAATTTATTAAACCCTTATTTTATGTTTTTTGTTAAATACCTTTTACGTTTATAGTTCCCTCCATAGTTACAACTCAAGACAACTATCTATTTAGGCGTATTTGACAAAATGCATGCAGTTTAATATCACATAAGAAATTATAGTAGCCTCGATAATGAACACCCATTTGTATTAAGTATGTGGAATAATAATAATTGCACCTAATGTGAAGAGAAAAAACGCAAACAATGATAAATAAACTGGACTTGAAATAGCTTTGTAGTACCTAGTTAGTTGCGTTAATTTAACGTAAATATTACATTACAATTTAGTCATAATATGCTACATTATTATATGATAAGTTAATACGATAGAGCATACTTGTTATATTTCATTCCTAATAGAAGGTGAAATTAAAGAGTTCGTAGTTTTATATCATATGGGTCACCACAATGTGATACTTTACTGCCTGAATCATAGTGTAGTAAGAGATCCTGGGAGAAAAGACAAGGCAATAAAAACTCACAGCCACTCTTCGAACAACAAAAGTACAATGTTTCCTTTTAGAAACAGGAAATACGCAGTTAACAACCAACCCTGGTCACCAACCGTGTAGGGAATGTCTGTCACAAAAATGGACACAGCAACGCCTTTTTAGACGGACGAAAATTCTTTTTGGAGTCATCAAAAACGAACTTAATTTGTAAAAAAATATTGTCGTATAGGAAACAAAATTGGTTATCTTGCTTTTTCGGTCAAACAAAATTGCCAACTTAGTTTTGGTACGACTCAAATATCGTTACCTAGTTTTAAGCGAAACCTAAAATGTAAGAAATGTACATGTTTAAAAACTTAGTCATCTAAAAACCATAAACATAAAGGTTATACAAGTATGCTCTATGGTATCGAAATATTATTTACCAACTAGATCGTTACTGGTGAAAAGTTTATAAAATATATGCTTTCACACAAATATTATTTAATTAGGATATTTTATAGCAATTTTACACAAGACCTGAATTATATTGAAGTTCTTACATAAGTTTAGGTATATTCACCCTAAATTCTTTTTGATATCTATACTTAAGACTATTAAGGTTGTATTGTAATATCATATCTAATAAAGAAACTTTGCCTACTGTGAAACAATAATATTATTTTAGAATTTATGAACTTTTCTTTTTTTAAGCACGGTCTGTAAGTTATTTTATAATGAGGTAAAACAAAAGCCTGTAAGATACCCAATAAGAATTCTCTCAGGATTACTCTCTATCGCCCGTCCTTGTTGTAAGACATTGAATCAGAGAAATATTCGTTTAGTAACCATAAAACACCTTAAATATATCTAAGTTGGCAAAATGGAGGCAAGTGACAGTAAAAGGTTTAATGAAAGTAACTATAATATTTAAAAATGTTAAACTTGCGGAACAACTCGGTTATTGTGTGTTTATCTACATTTAACTATATGTAATTAATAAAGTATTAACTTTACTTGAAGCAAGAGTTGGTGCTAACATTTAACTACATAACAACGCATCTCTCGAGTTTACGATAGATACCAGGCCGCTCAGAAAGTTTTGCGAAAAAGAGTTTTTATGTATGAAACATTGGACAACAACACATGGACATTATAACAGGTGACGAAACTTGAATTTATCAATACTATCCAAAAACTAAGCGCCAGTCAACAGTTAGGCTGTTTCAAAATGAGCCAAGGCCTACGAAAGTGAAGCGATCGAAAAGCTCAGAGAAGATTTTGATCGCTAGTTTTTTCACTATGGGAGGCTATCTGGTGTATGAATGCCGACTGGTTTCCGACGTACTGGTATACAAAGTGCTCATTGCTGTCGGCCGCAAGCTCCGCGGGCTGATACTTCACCACGACAACGCGCCCACGCACTCGGCGCTCAAAACGAGGGACACGGACGAGGGAAAGCACAACGGCCAAACTTTTGTCCCATCTTTCTTACAGCCCTGATTTGGCAGCGTGTGACTTCTTTTTATTTTCTAAAATAAAAAATCGACTCAAAGGGATACAATTCTCATCGTCGGAGAATGCGCTAGTTGCGTACGTGCAGGTTTTGGAGGAAGTGCCTGGGGTGCATTGGAAAAAGTGTATTGGTTTAGAAGAAAAAAAAACTTTGCATAAATAATGGTGGAGTTTCAAAAGATTTAATAAAAAAATACGGTATCAGTTTTTAGATTTCACAAAATTTACGAGTGTTCCACGTACCTACTACAATTTATTACATTACACGATCTTGTTGCAAACGTGTTTGCACGACGGGGCACAGTGATAGAAGGATAAAATGATACAAGAAAAAAAAGATTTTTACGCTAAACCGATTACGGCGCAGTTATGGTTACCCAAGGCATTGCCCGCATTTTCTCTATCCAATACAAAAAGATTTTTTCGAATTTGGTTGGTGGTTTTAGAGATTAGCGCGTTTAAACAAACAAACAATCGTACAAAAAACTCTTTAGCTTTATTATATTAGTATAAATGTACGGTCGGTAATAAGTCATAAATAACACACCCTAAATTACCGCCCTCACTTAGTACTTATACTTAATACTTTGATCAGTACGTAGTATTCGTAATGACATAATGTATGTATTTACTTAAGACCTATTAAGAAGATATAATTTACATAACCATAATATGACAAGTGTTTCGTAATGTTCGTTTCGCCTCTCGTCACATCACTCCTCAACCCAAGGAAAAAAGAGGTAGATAGGTTACACATCCTAGAATTTGCGCACCAACACTGAGGGAATTAGCCTAGTTCAGCTCAACCAATAACATTGATCAATGTTACGTGTCAATGGCCGTATATATAGGGCCGTTTGTCATTATTAACTGTTATTCATATAACCTATCTACTCTACTACATATCTGCTTCGTTCTTTTCAAAACTGTCAGTAATTTTAAAAACTGTCGCGTCACAGTACGTCTTTGCCCCGTTCCATCTCTACTTTAATACCATTTGGCGAGTCTGTGGCTACAGCATAACAATTATACATATATGTTCTAAGGTAGAATCTATATTTCACACTTTATAATCTAGTATAACGTTATATCATAGTAACGCTTCGCGTACTACATGCCATGTACAATTAGGTAAGGACGATCTTAAAGATACATTTTAGAGAAAGTATAGATTCCATACCAGTTAGTTTGGTACTTTTTGACATAGGATAAAATGTGACTTTTAATTTTGTTGGAAGGCATCAAATACTAGATGACACTTAAGATGTATAAAAAAATTAATAACATATAATAACATTGAGTAAATTTGAGGTTTTGCAAGCATTACTGTAGGTTGGGAGAATTAACAACGATGTGACGTAGACTGCTGAGATATCTGTGCTCTATGGTTGTGTACCCTTGAATTTGAGAGAATAGTTGGCAAAACTAAATTGCTTTACCTTAGCTTAGCTTTAGAGATAGATCTTTTAAATGAAAATGGAGCTTCCTATATTTGGGCCATATTGACCGAGATGTGCTTGACTATTTTATATCAAATAAGGAATCATGTATAGAACTTGATGAGTGAAAGTCAAAGACCAGTCTTACATCCCATAGAAATAAGATTCTTTCACATCGAATTTTGTCTAATTTGTAATGTTGTGTACTCGAAGCTCAAATTTACACATGCTCCAAAACTACTTCACAATTTCAATATTGTTAAAATTGGCAGTTTTCAGACTTACAAGCTAATACAAAAAAAAATATAATAAAAACAGCCATACGCACTTTTGAAAGATTTTCAGTTTGTTATATTGGTTAAACAACGTAAGTCTTCTTTACATGTAATTTATTTTGATTCTGTACTCTTATGTGACATGAACTAGGTAGGTACATATAAATATCTGTAAAATTCATACAATTGCCTCGACTTGAATGTTGACATTTTAAAATCAAGTGTAATTAATTATTACAATCATATTCCCTGTGTCCACGAGTATATGTCTTACCAAAACGACAAATTTATTACTTTTACAGTTCTATTAACCCTACAACGACTTATATAATTGAAATCACCCTTGCCCTTACGAGTAAAATGTAAAACGATTAAATGGGGCAAGGAGAGGCCGAGCACCAGGGAACGTCCCATCCGGGTGCGGACGAAAACGCTCACTCGAGGCCGGGATAACCCGAAATCGGGGCAAGTTACCTTCGAAAGAAGCACATTCGCGGAGCGGGCGCATGCGGAAGGTGGATTTAAAACATGTCCATGTCATCGTTGCACATGACTTCGAGGAAGTCATCGTCCTCGTAGTCCTGCAGAGGGCGCGGGTCGGGCCGGTCGGGCAGCGCCGGCGACACACCCGCGCCGCCCGGCGACGGCGCATCCGTGTCGCTCGAGCACTCGCGCGCGTCTGTCGCAGGCGATGGCGGCGGGTTGGAGCCGTGCTCCGACTGGACCGTCGCCTCTCCGCGAGACAACAGCGAGGGTAATTCCGAATCTAAAAATCGTTACTAATCTTAAAATATATCTCAAAAATAACAACTTAACAAAATCTACACTAATATAACTAAGCATTTTATAGCCTAATTTTCGAGGAAGATTTAGGAGAAGATCAGTGACCATACAGGGTAAAACTGCGGCGAACACCTAGTGTTACATATACAACCTTGATTTAGTGGTTCATACTCAAATCAATGAAAAATTACACAAATGAACATTAAATGATTAATTAATTATTTAAGATTAACTGATTAACCAACCTGTTAGACTCTGTTTTAGCTGCTCCATGACTTTTTGACGACTTTTGGCACGCGCTCTCTTCACTTTACGTGTAGTCTCTTTCTTATCCTCATTGAATATCTGACCGATCATTTCCTGTGACACATCTCCATCCCGCTTTAGCAGGAAGAAGTATATACCACCTGGTGTCCGACGTCGGGTACCATTCTAGTTAGAAGACAGATGTAATTTTAGATTAAGTATGATATGGTAATTAAATAGGGGATTTATAGGAATTAAATTTATTTTACTTATTATAAATGCAATGTTGTGTGGACAAAACGCACAATGCATATGGGTAATTCTCTGTAAAAACGTTTTCGGCCTTATTAATATGCTTCGTATTAAAATCGAATTTACAGCTATTTCTCGAGATAACATAATTTTACCACATAATACATAATAATCAACATTTCTTTTTGTATGCCACATAGGTTCGACATTCCTATAATTTTACTGCTTCAGTTTCGAGCAAAATCTTTGGATACCAAACGCCTATACTTTTGGATCGTCTGTGTGGTGTGCTATAATTAGAATAAGCGGATGGTGTATTTCCACGTACAAAGTTGTTGATACCATTGTTTAGTTGTTTTTGTTCTGGTGAGCAGCAAAGTATTTTTAACTTTAAAAGGCAGGGGACTGTCCAAATCAGACAGTCCCCTGCTGGTTAAAGTGTTAAGTATAAAGCAAGCTATCGTAATGCATTTAATTATCGTAATGCATGAAATCTAATTAAATTAGATAAAATACCTACTAGTATATACAGGAACATGGGAAGACAGTGGATTTTTTTTTTTTGCTAATAAATTAAAAATCTATTTGCTTTAAAAGACCAGACAGGATTCATTAAAATAAATGTAATTAAATAAATTGATTTTAGTTGTTATTGATTTCATAAATAAATATCTCAAAATAAAATCTGTGTTAATTCTGGAAAAGCAACAAACCAGTTTTTTATGCTAGTTAGGGAACTTTTCGATAAGAAAATATAACTTATATTGTTCTAATTCTATATTTTAAAATATGAAACAGTAATACTTTTTGGAAAGGTGGTTTGGACAGCGGTTTATATGTTTACAAAGAATCACCCATATTGCAAAGATATCAAGCATATGTTATGATGAATATTTGTGATTGAAATTGTAACTGATTCCCGTTTGTAAGTTGATTAGAATATTATTATTATATAGGGCAGTTTAGGTGTGGTGATGGAGACAGTAGATATCTGCTACAACGAATGTAATGTCGAATTATTTATAAGTCAGTAAAAAATAAAGTAAATTGTGAATTTTGTTGTAAATTTTCGTATATTTTATTACACCCATGTATTTTAATACTTAAATATTATCATGGGCAGCGGTTTTTGTAAAGTTGTATGAATCTACCTAGACTAAGATATTTCGTGACGGATTTTTTTTATAAATAAATCCTAAACAGTATAAAGTTTATGTAAGAATTCAGTCAGGTTCTGTAATAGAACATGACCTTTATAATAATATCTGAACTTTAATTTTATAAAGTACTAGCAACCTGCCCCGGCTAAGCATGGGTAGCAGAGACATCTTCAACAATCATCAACATATTTATATCAATTTACACAAAATCTTAACAAATTATACACCCTAAACCTTCCTCATGAATCACTCTGTCTATTAGTGAAAACCACATGGAAATCCCGTCAGTGTTTTTCAGTTTATCGCGGACAGACGCGGCAGGGGGACTTTGTTTTATAATATGTAGTGATGTAAATGAAATCAAATAAAGAACCAAAGTTACCGCCATAACTCGCAGAATAAGCATGCTGAAGTGGCAATGGGCTGGCCGCATCTGGCGAAGGACCGATGGCCGTTGGAGCAAACGGGTCCTAGAATGGAGACCGTGAATCGGTAAACGGAAGGTAGGACGCTCTCCAGCCAAATGGACTGACGACCTGAGAAAGGTAGTTGGGATAGATTGGATGCAGAAAGCGGAGGACCGGTTGGTACAACGCACGTTGGGAGAGAGCCTCTATGTCCAGCAGGGACTGCAATTGGCTGATTAAATTGAAATGTTATTTTAAACCAATAAATGAATAAAAATGAACTGACCATAACAAGCATGCCTCCATCAGCTTCAATTTCTTGGGTTTCTTTGTATATTTCTATAGCCTTATGTGCACCTAGCACCTGTACAATTCGACCTGAAAATGAATATTGTAAATATTAAAACTTATTCTCCTTAAAATGCTCTCTGTTACTCACTTTTTAACCGACTTCAAAAAAGGAGGAGGTTCTCAATTCGACAGTACTTTTTTTTTTTATGTTTGATACCTCAGAACTTTCGACTGGGTGAACCAATTTTGATGATTCTTTTTTTATTTGAAAGCTGGTGCTTCCCGTGTGGTCCCATTTTAATTTGGTCCAGTTCTGAAAATGGCATCCACGAGAAAACCATATATAAGTCGTTTATGGAATAGTTTTTTTTGTTAAGTCGGTTTTTTTTTAAAAGAATTATTTAAGAGTATAAAAATTCCCAAGGGCTGTCTTTACAACAGGAATTTTGGTGGGTTTTTTCACAAGGGGGTTTCAGTAGGATGGCATGTTAGAATCGACTGATGAAAAACACATGATGTTTCTACCACACTATAAAGAGGTATTGACTGAACAACCTTGTGTATGTAGCATAAAAATAATGTGCCCACTCAAATGGGCCAAAAATTCCCAATTGAGGATGCAGAAGACATTTTCCGCCTAACCTATGATACCTAGAACTAGGTTTCAACTAATGTTTGTAATAATTAAGAAGTTATGTTATCAGAGAAGATAATTTAATTGAAAGTAATATTATTGATGTAATCACGATCATCTACCTGTACTCCATAATAAAAATTACATGATTGCTTTGCCTCCACTCTTGAAATGGGATAAATGTATACCAGTCACATTTGTGTTGCTAAATGCAAGATGACCACTTTTACTACTGAGCTGTATGTATTTTTTCTAGTCCCATATGGCTGCCTAGTATCCCACTAATATTATAAATGTGAGAGTTTGGATGGATGGATGTTTGTTACTCTTTCACGCAAAAACCACTGAACCGATTGCGATGAAACTTGGTATGTAGATAGCTGGAGATGTGGATTAACGCATAGGCTACTTTTTATCCCGATATTCCCACGAGATCGGGACTTACGCCGGTGAAACCTCGAGGTGCTTCTAGTATCTATATAATCTTAATTTGAGCAAACTCAGAAGTTAGTTACCTGGCTGATTTGTTTGTTATCTATTGAGAACTCTGGCTGCTCTAAGATTAAGTGGACATTGCATTGCATAACAGTGCACCTCAATTTTTTTTTTATGGTATATGGGGCAAACAAGCAGATGGGTCACCTGATGGTAAATTATTACCGCCACCCATAGGCACCTGCAACTTGAGAGTCACAAGTGCGTTGCCACCCTTTAAGGTGGGAGTAGGAGAAGAGAGGGAGGGGGGAACTGTGGGAAAAGGGGAAAGTGGGGAGAGGGGAAGGTCGGGAATAGGGGAGAGGGAAGGGTTAGGGCTTCCGGTAATTAAAATGTAACTGATATACTCTTACCTACTAGGTCCTTTTTCTCTTCTGAAAGTTTCTCTGCTATCTCTATAGCTATGTTTTCTATGGAGTCATCAGCAGTCACTGCCAGCTCTGACAATATTCTTGGTTCCTGTTTCACACAACGATGATGACTGTTGACTCTCTTACCCATTTTCAACTTTTTATTTGATCTATCAGCATGCCTTCTTTTATTTGATATACGTTCACTATCCTTAAAATCATCAGTACTAGTAAAAATCTTCTTAGATATATAGTTATCATCTAGTCTATACTTAATAGTATAATCATAAGATTCAACGCCATATCTACTCTTGCTTGTTACATCACAGCTAACCATGTCCTCAGTTAATAAATCCTCCTAAAAACAATAATATGAAAGATTTTATAATACCTTACCTCATTTCACATTTGCAGAAAGACACAAGTTCCAAACTTGATGAATTACATTTTTCATGGCATAGAGGATAGAGTTCATAATAAAATAATATATATACATACCTGTAAGGCTTTACACCAAATATTGTATTTTTCTTTTTTGTCTGGCTGAGATTGAGTTGGTCGTTTGGGCCTCAGTTTGGTCCGCTTTGCACGCCTGCGAGGCTCTTCATCTGACTCGGAAGCTGACGATTCTTGGGGCGACGCCTCATCACTCTGTTCGTCTTGAATTTGCATATGCACTAATGACGGCGGATTAAAAGCTTCCGGCCGCTCCAAAGGTATGTACGTCCCCTCTTCCACATCTGAATCTTCTAGCTGGAATGTAGAAACCCTATTGTAGGTCCTCATAAACTAAATACGCCCATAAACGTCATTTGAGTACTTATGCACAGTGAATTAGAATTGCAGCTGAATTTACGTGTTGCTATCTATATGTGATATAATTTTTTAGCAAAATCATTGAGCACTCTCAAAAAATATTAGTTTTTCGAAAAACGGACAAAGCAAAAGTTCATACTAACCTCCCCATCTTCACGTTCATTTGGTATTTCTAAGTCGAGTTCTCCTTCTGTTGTTGACATCATAATCAAGATTGTTCGAGAATATAAAATAAAGGATCATAAAAATATTGTAACGAAATACACCAATTCCGCTTTCAATATTCACAGCAAGCTGTCTGAAGCTGTCATATAATTTTTTTTTAATATAGACTATGTAGAAGAGCATCTGTCAAATTTTAGCAATAGGTAAGTAGAAAACGAAGAAAGTAAAGTACCTACCTATAATACAGTAGGCCTAATACGAGTTGCCATTTCTCGCCTTTATTTCTCAGTGCTTGTATTTCGTTTTAAATTAGTAAGTCAGAGACACGACAAGTGACAAAATGATATGAGACATACGAGATGAGTAAAAGTAAATACCTACGCTGAACATAATTTTATTTTCAATCGATAGAGATTTCAAATCAAATGGTGAAATTAAGCTGGCGCGAGTGGCGCCCTGCAGACCCTGGAACCCCGGGCACACAGTATATGTTCTTCCATACATTCCAACTGCTAATGTAAGTTTGTTCGCACACCGTTGAGAGATTTACCATGTTTTTACCACCACATACTTCTTATAAGTTCTCCTTTGATAAGTAAAGAACTATTTTCTGTATTTTATTTTAGGCTCAGTAGTTTTGAGGATACGGAGCGGTAAATTTGGTTTGTTTTTCTTAAATAACTTTAAAACATTTAATTTAAAAAAATATGTATTGAAAACCCTCACAGCAAGGCCTTTTATTGGATATGTCATACGGTATATAATTTTGCACACGGTTTGCAATATATTTTTTTAATTTGACTCCCATATTCAAATTTCGTTGATTATGTTGCACACCTCCGTTTGGTATTTAGCCATTCCCCATTCCGTGATGTTGCCTAAGCAGCTTTGGAGTATGTAACTTACTTGTGCCGGTTCATCATGGGCAGTTGAAGCTGCAGTGTCATCAGCAAAAGTGTTGATCACGTTGTCGTCTGTCATGGGCAGATCTGAGGTAAAAACCAGACAGAGGATCGGGCCAAGCACGTTTCCCTGTGGCACTCCTGCATGAGCCCTGTAAAGTTTGGTTATATCTTCTCCTTGCTTAATGTTGAAAAACCTGTCGGCAAGGTATGATTTTAAGAATACAATAGTTCGTCGGGAGTAGGTTTTTTATTTTGCGTAACATGCTTTCATGCCAAACCTGTCAAAGGCCTGGGAAATATCTAGGAAAGCGGTCCAACAATAGTTTTTTTATTTTCGGAGGCTTTATGAATTTCTTCTACATCTACCAATCTATGCACTTGTTTTAACGTGCTTTAATTTTTTCCGAAGCTAAATTAGTGGTCAGGTATGATTGTATTTTATGCTATTACTGAATTTAGTCGCTTAAAGAATAGCATTTCCATAACCTTCGACAAAATGGGTAGTAACCTGATCGCTCTGTAAGAAGATACGTCTTTTTCAGGTTTATATATCATTTTAATTTGAGCTACCTTCCATTGAGATTTGGAGATACTTCTCATCAGTATGTAGTAAAACAGGTTCATCAAAAAAAGCATTGCAATTTCAGGTAGTTCTGAGTATTGTTGCAGTAATAAAGTCGTATCCTGGGGCTTTATTTTCATTTAAATTTTTGACTATTTCCGTGACCTCATGTATTTTAATCTCTTCAATTGGTAGGTCGAGTTGATAAGGTTCACTTAGGGAGTTTTTTTTCAATGCATTTTCAACAGGGTTTGGTACGAAGGTTACAGGAATTGGTATGTGCACCAAATTTGAATTTAATTAGCCCAGATACAATACGATGCAACAAAAGACACACAGATTCACAGACACACATGTTAAAATTATAATACCACTCCTTTTAGTGTTGGAGATTTAAAAGTTTATTTTAACAAAACAAATAGACACTTTTGTATAGCTTATTAAAGGTTTTTTTTTTTATTTGAACCATTTAAGGCATGAGAATATGTCTTAGTAAATTGCATTTTCAATAAACAGTAATAATTAAAATGTCTTTTTAACCGGTGTTTTGTTTGTTTAAAGATTTGGTAGAGTGTTTAGTTATTGAACATAAACTAGTCCTATATTAACTAAAAAGCAGTGTTTGTATACTCTTTGACTAATCTAATCACAAATTACACAACATTAATGTCATCTTAAATGTCACTTTTAGAACCAAAAGGAGGGAATTTTATAAATATAGCTACTAATGTAATATAGCTGAATAAAATATATCATTTCATGGGATACGAACTACACAAATTGAGAGTGATGTGGTTGACGATCAAAATTGTACCAAGAATTAGCCAAATTTTTATTTGTTTCTTAGTATATAGAGTATCCAACATTTGCCAGTGTATTGGTATATCACAATCCAAGTGAGCTTATTAAGATTAATATATTTTACCGATGACAAGAACGAACTAAATAATTATACAATTTTGTAATAATTTATGTAACATTACTACAGATTCTCAAAATATTGTTTTTTTTTTTCACCAGGCCCACTTTTCCACTTTGGACTTGGGAATGTATTAATGAAAAATGTTTACCACAAAAAGCAGTACAAATATCGAAATTACAGTCTCTGGAAACATGCAATATGTTATGCTCATCAATACAGATTTGGCCTCAACCCACAGGGTCTGTCAGTCTTTCCACAACAGCGGTTCCAGTAAGAGGCGATTCATTCCAGTTACAAATAGTAAGCGCTCTGTCTAAAGCAGTACATGAACATATACTAAATGCATTTCAAATTTTCCGCGAAGACTTGAGTATTATGGAAAGTAAAGCACGAGGATTCGAAGAGTGGCGCAGCGTCACTATCCGAATAGGCGTCAACTTCAGTGGAGATCCACGGATGCGTCTTGACACAGATGAAAGTTACAGTTTATCACTAAGACCGTCACCGGAGAGTGCCTTAGCTCTGATAGCGGATATTGTAGCACCTTCATTTTGTGGAGCTCGACATGCATTAGAAACACTTCTGCAGCTAGTGTGGCTAGACACTTATATGGGATCACTATTGATGCTTGAAGCAGCGAAAGTTAATGATGCCCCAAGATTTCGATATCGTGGAATATTAATAGACACGGCGCGCAATTATTTCCCTATAAAAGAGCTTATACGAAATATTGATGCCATGGCGGCTTCCAAACTCAATACTTTCCATTGGCATATGAGTGATTCCCAAGCATTTCCTTTGCATATTAATAGTTTACCACAGCTTGTTGAACATGGAGCACATTCTTCTAGCGATGTATACACAATCGATGAAGTGAGAGAATTGGTGCGAAGAGCAAGATTACGAGGGATTCGAGTTCTAATAGAAATAGATGCACCAGCACATGTTGGCCACGCGTGGAACTTTGGGCCTTCAAAAGGACTTGGTGACTTAATATACTGTCTAAATGATGAGCCATGGAAAAGATATTGTAGTGAACCTCCCTGTGGCCAGTTAAATCCACGCAATCCTCATGTTTATGACATACTGACACATCTTTACAAGGAAATCAGGCAAATAACCGGGGTAGACGATATATTACATTTAGGTGGTGATGAAATCTCCGAACGATGTTGGAAAGAACATTTTTACGATACCGACCCATCTAATTTGTGGCTCGAATACACTCATTCAGTTTTAGATAATTTAGAAACTGAGACGGTTAGGGGTAAGCTGCCTAATCTTACCATTTTTTGGCTCTCACCACTTACTGAACGATTTAAATCACATTTAAAAAAGTACATTCAAAACGTAGGTGTCCAAATTCGTTGTGTTGTGTGGTCTTACAAACATCTAAGTGGCATTCGTACAATAATGTCTCACGAAGACGCTTGGGATTTGAATACGGGTCATGGCAAGTGGTACGAAGAAAGCAATGGTGCTCCCTATAACTCGTGGCAACGCGTGTACGAACATCGGCCGTGGCTAAAGCACTCTGTGGGTATTGTGGAAGGTGGCGAAGCTACAGTTTGGTCTTCAGTACTGGGTGAAGGAAACCTAATGACGCGCATATGGCCTAGGGCTGCTGCAGTAGCAGAACGCCTGTGGACGGATCGACCGGAAGGTGCCACCCGCCCTGTACACGCAAGGCTGGATGTTCATCGGTCTCGACTTGTTGCACGTGGTTTTAAAGTTTCACCGTTATGGTCAATGTGGTGTACACATAACACGTATACGTGTGTTTAAATTTATTATTAATATTTAATATTTCAAACTAACAGTCCTATAAAAGAACATTGACTCTTGACTCATGAAATACAATTATGCATGCATATGATGTATTTTTTATTTATTGGTGGACACTAATAGCAATTTAGCACGTCAGCCCATGCTGTCTGTTGTTGAGTGTCAGTGGCGGCCTTAGAGGGTGGCAAGCAGGGCAACCGCCCGGGGCCTCGCTCTTGCAGGGGCCTTGCGCCCTCGCACAACCACCCACGGAGAAAAATCTCTTTGCTGGCTCCAGCCTAAACTGCTATCTGAAACTACGTGGGAATTCTGGGTAGAGTCTATAGGCCGTTAAATATCAACTAAACGATATATGTGATGCTTCGAAAGATTTAGCGGGAAATAAAACAGATCGTCGATTGGTTAGTGAATACCGTTCCATAGAAAATTGAAGGAAATTGACATAAAAGTTTTGTCAATTTCCTATGTACAATTTTTTTTATTGCATTTTTCATCAAAGATTAGCATTAAATATGGGTTCAATTTACATAAATTCCTCAAAGGACATTAAGGCCTCGCAAAGATCTATCGCCCGGGCCTCGCAAAGATCTATCGCCCGGGGCCTCGCAAAGAACTATCGCCTGGGGCCTCGCAAAGATATATCGCCCGGGGCCTCGCAATGCCTAAGGCCGCCCCTGAATGAGTGTTATATATATTCAGCCTTAATGCAGCCCACAAAAAAGGTTTACACTGTGCTATTTAGGCACTGCGTCAGATTTCATGGCAAATGGCGATCTCAAGACATGAGATTTCTTTATAACGAAAATTGGAAATTACACCGTCTAGAAATCTAAGCTCACTTAGGCGATCTTAACACACATATGATCGGTTCATAAAACCCTACAGTTAAACTTCATAAGACCACAAATATGTATATTAAACTAGACAGTAGCTAAGCGCGTTAAGTTTTATAAAAACCGGCCAAATGCGAGTCAGACTCGCGCACCGAGGGTTCCGTAAAATATTTTTATTATATGATGTAACTAAAAATACACGGTTTTCGCAATTTTTCCTTTATCTGTGCTATAAGAAGTTGCTTCATACCAAATTTCAAGATTCTGAGTTCACGAAAAGTACCTACCCTGTAGGTTTTGATTCCCTTGCGAGTGTCAAAAATTTGCTGAAATTTGCGGCATAAACTGCTGTATCTTTTGATTGCGTTGGCTTAGAAGTTTGATTTTTTCACAGCTCTAGAAGACAGTAGACTTGAGTATTTGATATAAATTCCAGCTTGATACCTCTACGTGTTCCTGAGAAAAAGGGTCTTGACAGACAGACAGACCCACGGACGGACGGATAACAAAGTGATCCTATAAGGGTTCCGTTTTTTCCTGTCGAGGTACGGAACCCCAAAAATAAACCACCAATACCAGTTATTTAGCATTGAGACATCCACAAACCACGCTCAGACTGAAAAACATCGCTCTTCAGCACTCCGGTGACTTTATATCTCATCTCGTGCGCAACCTTAGTCAGGTTGTCTACCTTTGCAATTTTTATAACGTACGTAAGTTACCGATTGTAGGTTTACCTTAAATATGTTTAATAATACTTCAAATAAAACATGTTTTATAATATCAGGAAAGGTTAAAAAAAGTTAAGCATAAAAAAGTCCTTTAAAACTCGTTTGTTTGAGCATGAAACAGTTTTTATTAATTCCTTAAAAACTCTGATTGTGTGATTTAGGAGGTTTTTGAAATGACCGATTCAGTTGTAGGATAGGTACATAAAAATATAATATTCAAAAATGGTTTCATATAGAATGTGATGAGATCCATTCAACTGATAGAAAGAGGAGGCAAGATAAAAATACAATTTTTGTTTTCAATTAATGATGATTTTATTTCACAATAAGAAAAATTGTTGGTAAGTACGAAGATTAAATGGAGTCAAATAGATAAGTACACAAAAATAAAAATATATTCCGATGAAGACTTCTTTTAATATGAGCTGGCACCCTGCCTCCTCTCTCTTCGATGAAGTTAGGTTGAGGAAGACTCCCAAGTATGTGTTATATTACTTGTTCACACAATATGGGGAACATGTGATTTTTATTTTTGTTCTAATTTAAATAATTCTATGTAGATGTAACAGACTATAAGTACATAAAATGCCAAAAAATTTAGTTTTAAACTGACAATTGACATTTGCGCGCGAACGAGTTGCAGCTCCGATGACGTCACGGCTATTTCCAGGGTTGCCAATCGTACGAGGTTCCTTGTACAAATTATACGAGATTTATGGTCTGCTGTACGAGGTACGAGAATACGATCAGGCTCGTACAATTATGTCCGAGATTTTGATATCGGAAATTTTATAGCATTATTTTTTATTGTAAACACAATTTTATCGCATCAATGGGTTTTTATACTTTGGCTACATTGGGCCTGCTAAATGAAAAGTAAACAAAAGTAGGCTGTCTTAAGTTGGCGGGGAGAAGTCGTTTTTTTACATTTTTTTTTACTCTTTCAACTGTTCGTAAACTGTTCTTAACTGTTCGATCAAAATTTTTATTTGTTCGATCTGAGTTTATTTAAAAAAAAAATAAAGTTTTACCCTCAAGTTGGCGGGGAGAAGTCGTTTTTTTACATTTGTTTTTTGCTTTTTCAACTGTTCATTAACTGTTCTTCATTGTTCGATCAATTTTTTTTTTGTTCGATCTTAGTTTTTTTTGGCGGTTTGACCTAGTATTTCGTTTGTCATAAAATTCGGTTCTGGCACTCGCCGCCCGCTGCCGCGGCACGCTCTCTTCGCTCGTTCGGCTTGTACGTTGTGGTCACAGTTCTAACCTAACCTAAACCTAACCATTTCTGTCGCTCACTTAGTAATTCAGTCGCAAGCCTAAAATTTTAATATCCAACATGAATTATACGCATCACGCGAGAGCGGGCGGCATCAGAGAGGGGACTTTAATATTAAGTTGGACACGATTTAACATTAGTAGGATAGGTGAATTGAATAGAAATGGCTAGGTTTAGGTTAGGTTAGAACCGTGACCATAACGTGTGTGCCTGATCTGAATTTTATGACAAACGAAGTACTTGGTCAAACCGCTAACTTGAGGGCAATTATTTTTTTTTTTTAAACTAAGATCGAACAAAAAAAAATTTGATCGAACAATGAAGAACAGTTAACGAACAGTTGAAATAGCAAAAAAAAAAATAAAAAAAACGACTTCTCCCGGTCAACTTGAGGGTAATTTTTATTTATTTATTTATTTATTAAAACTTCATGCACATATTGTACAAAGGCGAACTTAATGCCTTAGGCATTCTCTGCCAGTCAACCTTGGGGTGAAGTAGAAATAAAAAGTGGCAGGTGCAAAGATATGGTAACGAGTACGAATTTATAAGTTAATAGAATAATAAGATTTATCAAGTTATTAACTAAATATACACATTACATGGAATACACACATTATACTGATACATAATATACTAATATTTATACATACATACATACATATACATACACATATATATAAATATACATATACTATGAATATCGAGTCTGAGATTAATGTACTAGCACTGTGACAATTATGCCAACTCATTGAGGAGGAGATCACGTACCCTCCTTTTAAATATAAAGCGGTTTGTGGACATCCTGATTTCGAGAGGGAGCGCATTTCAGAGAAGAACTGATTGGACATAGAACGAAGAGTTCACGAAGTCGGAGTTATGAGAGGGGCATAAGAGAAGATTATTGTTAGTAGAACGAATATTTCTGTCATGGTTTGAGGACAAAAATCGAAGGTAGGGAGCTAAATAAGATGGTGGAGATGGAGAGTTAAGAAAAGAGAAAAGAGCAGTTAGTGTTCGCAGATTACGACGCTGGCGAATAGGGAGCCATTTTAATTCGGAACGTAAAGCAGACACGTGGTCATACTTGCGAAGATTGAAAATAAATCGAATGCAGTTATTGAGAAGGCGGTCCAGTTTGTTGAGAATTAATTAAGAGCATTCAGGTCGAAATAACACACATCACCATAGTCGATTAGAGGAATGATCAGGGACTGCATAAGGAGAGTTTTGATTTTAATAGGAAGGAAGTTTTTTAATCGGTATAGAGTTCGAAGTATTCCGGTCACTTTCTGGCTCACATGTGTGACCTGGGCACGCCAATCAAGGGTTGAGTCAATATGTAAACCCAGGTCTTTAACCACTGCGCTCAGTGGTATGACTGAACCATTGAAAACTACAGGTGAGATGGAAGTAGCATCAATCCTGCTCATAATCCGTTTTATTATTAAAAAAACTAAGATCAAACAAATAAAAATTTTGATCGAACTATGACGAATAGTTAACGAATAGTTGAAATAGCAAAAAAAAGGTTAAAAACGAATTCTCCCCGCCAACTTTAGAAAACATTTTTTTTATTTTATTTAAAAAAAGAAACTAAGATCGAACAAATAAAAAATTATGACGAACAGTTAACGAACAGTTGAAATAGAAAATAAAAGGTTAAAAAAGGGCTTCTCCCCGCCAACTTTAGAAAACTATTTTTTTATTTTATTTAAAAAAAAAAAACTAAGATCGAACAAATAAAAAATTTGATCGCTCAATGACGAACAGTTAACGAACAGCTAAAATAGAAAAAAAGGTTAAAAAACCAATTTTGCCCACCAACTTAAGAAAACAAATTTTTTGTTTTATTTATAAAAAAAAACTAAGATCGAATAAATAAAAATTTTCATTTCATTATGTATTTGGTTCAGGATTTTTCAACATAATTATCGTAATGTTCATAGACTTCGCGATAGCTGCAGCAAATATGTAACATATCTAGGGTGTGTGTAGTCCATAAACTAGTATACTTGCTAGTATACTAAGTTTATGATGTAGTCATTACATTCACGTTAAAGTTTAAAAAAGCTTAAGCTGAATAAGCAAGCTCTTTTTAGTTTTCTAAAGATTAACTTGCTATTTATTTTTGTTTTCATTTCTAATACCCTAGCAGACCCGTATGCACCGGATACACCGTATATACTCGGTGTAAATTTGGTGTATACTTAGTGTGGTGTATACTTAGGAGAATACGATAGGTATATTTGGTGTTTATTGATCACACACTGAATATAGAAAAAAAAAATACACCCAATATACTCGGTGTGAATTGGAAAAAAAAATTTAGAGTAATTATATAATCTTAATTAATGTAATACGCAAATTTACCATTATATCAAGCCAGTCACTGTCATACTGCATTTTTATTACAACCTCAACAAATGAAGTAGGTAGACCCGTCCTCAACATTGGCGATCCCGACGAAAAAGCGGTCCCCAGGCGTTCTTCGTTCTTTTGGCTTTTCAGCGGTATATTTAGCTGGTATACGTATACGCTGGTATGTTTACGACTTATTGGTCACTTACAATTTTTTTCAACTTTTGGACTTTAAAAAATTCCAGCTCACGGGACTTAAAAAATTCTCAGAGTATACTCGGTGTATATTCAGGGTGAATTTGACACATATACACCATGTATGCTTGGTGTGTACTGAGTGTGTACGTTGGGTTATGAAATATAACTTAAAAAAAACATATAATTAGTCCATGTTAACTCCACCCATGCACGGTATTGATATGCCAAGAACACGGCAAGTTCCCTATTGAAAGCGAAAATTTGTTACAAAAATCAAGAATGAAAACTGTGGAGACCATGCAGGGTTTCAGTATTATATATTTTAGTTGACGATGCGGGCTACGTACCAGTGTTCGCAACTGAATTTCTAGGAATTTCTTTTTGAGTCATCTTGGTACTGACCAAAGAGTATACAAAGACTAGTACTCATTACTTTTTAAAAAGAGATCGTGCGCCTCTCGCATGCTTCTTGACAGTACTATACGTGTTTATAAAACTATACAGTTTTTAATAAAAATAAGGACTAAATCGCATTACACCGCCACTTTAGCTAAATGCTTGTTTTGGGCAAAGGTTTTTGCTGGAATTAATGCTGGTAGTGTACTTTTGCTCTATGGCCTCTTCATATGATACGGTGATATAAAGTGAGTTGGGTTTAATGAGAGACCTGCATTATTTATTATTATTGAATTAACTGGTTCACGATTATATATGATCGAGTTAATTCCCGTACGTACCTATTAAGGTATTAGGTACATACCTTTGAATTGCCTTACGTTTCGACCAGGTTGCACTGGCTATCGTGACAGGCTGAGTCAGCCTGTGACCACGGCCAACACATTGTGTATAAACGTAATTATATATCATGGAATACGAAAGTTAAAATAATTGCGAATCACTTATTGAGTGGATTGGTGACATTTTTTAAGAGAAAAAAAGAATTCTCATTAGAAGGCAACCGGCAGTTCGAGTTAAAGGTATGCAACCTGCTGCTGACCTGCTCGAGTTATTACCATCACTATTGCAATCCATCGATATGTGCAATATTCCTTTCCTTCCATTGCCTTCCCTTCTTACCACTCTTACCTACCTTCGTTAGCTACCAAGAAGAATACTATTTTTACGAATTTCGATATTCATATAATTATCCAATAAAATCGTATATTGGCTAATATAGGGTCTAATAGGTTAGTGTAATGGCTAAAGCGTCGGATGTGTGATCAAGTGATAGTGGGTTCGAACCCCATCCAGTGCACTACCGACGTAAACCCACTCCTAACACAAGCATTTAGCTTAGCTGGAGGGATTAACAAGAACACTAGTAATGTGTAACCCACGTTGCTAGGATTCTTTAAAAAAGATAATAATAATAGCTCTTCTTTATTCTTTCTTATTTTTATGGCTCTGTGGGAGACGTGGAGAAAGTATTAATAGGCATATCAAAGGAGGCGCTACCTGCACTATTTAGATCATACATTACATCACAGCTATTTTTAAATTGCATCCCAAATCCAAAATAGATACATTAACTTGTTCAATACTATAGAATCTCTCAAATTTAACCTCATGAACTAGGTATACATATGTGTATATATTTATGTATACTATACAAAATACATATATATAGTTATGTAAATTATACATAAACTTCATAACAAAAATGTTTTCGCAGCAATGCAAATTAGGAAAAGGAAGTTATGTTTCTACTTGTTAATGGTTTTGACTAGTGTGTCCTACGCTTTATATTGGTTTTCCAGCCTATCAGTAAGAAAACTAATATACAAATTAATTAAACAATGAAAAATCTTTTTGTTTTTACATTTGTAATCTTAGCCTAAACTAGAATTGTGTTGTCTAATACGCAGAAAAATCTGAAAAATTTAGGAATTCTACTGTACTTTTATAAAGCGCCGTATACACGAGAGAACAAGTATTTTTAGTCTATGGCCAACGTGGCGGCTGTGTAGCAAGCGTCAAGTTATGGCGTTTTGTGAAAAATACACGTAAATAATTTTTAATTGTAATTAAATGTCAGTGTAACTTTTTTAAATTAGATTTAATATGAGTAGATATTACGATTACGGTAACGCTATATCATGGTGAGTAAACTTTGATTTCTGATAGTGACAACCATATTGTTTAATAATTTGTGTACGTTTTCTTTTAGAACTTATTAATGTAGTTACTCAACTAAACACTTGGGTGAAATAGAAATTAGCTAGATTAATGGGTAATATATTGATCTACCATTTACACAGTCTTCTTGTGATTGCCGGGATTTTTAAATTTTACTGTGTTTTACAACCTGCGTTCCGAACGTGGTTTTACTCGTAGAAAATATAGGCAAACTGTACAACACTTTGCAACATAACAGTAATATGTTATTTTTATTATTGCGTTTCGTAAAATTGGCATCCATTAATGATTTACCTTCGTTAATCATAATAACGATTATCGACTTTTTGTTTGTACATACCGGGACTCCCACTAATTTGCTATAGTACTAAAACTCATTTCTTTATTTCTCTATTTAAGTCATAAGTTCAAGACTACACTGTTTCATTGAATTACACGATTGTTAACCTAAACATTAACAGAAAATGGTTTTATCAATTTAAAGAATTTCAATTTTTTATAAACACTACAAGTTCCGATCAGTCTTACTTTTTTTCATAAATGAAAAACGTGTAAGATTAGGACTTGCAACGTTAATTTAAATTATTTGCTTATTTATAAATATTTCTAAAATGAAACTGACACAAATTGGAGTGGTCCTGTTTCCTCCATTCTGTATTAATTTTTTTTATACTTAATATTCTGGAAAATTTAACAATCAGGACACCCCTTATTTCTCTTACTGATCAGGTTCTGTACCCGATAAATTGGGTTTCTCATGTTAAGAAATTTTAATGTACTTTTCTCTCCTTAGCGTTGCTCCTTCACAGCTGCAGTGGAATAATTTCTCAAATTTTAAACTAAAGGATCACCAACAATTGTTTTCAAACAATATCTTAGCTTAAGTATTTTATGGTTTGTCTAGATGTTAAAATAAAGCTGTAAGACATGTTTTAACCATTGATGACTAAAATGGATAATTATTCAATTGCAGATGTTCAGTAGGTCTTGCCCCTTTCCCTACCAGTTTCAGTAATGTAAGAGAAATAAGGAGTCTACACGGTGCTGTATCATTTGCAACATTGAAGAAATTTTCCAGAAATCTCTTCAGTTTTGTATAGATTTTTATGATAGTGTGTCCATTTTTGGACTAATGAATTTCAGTTGACATGAGATGGTCGTTCGTCAACAATGGTTAAAACACGATCTTCAGCGAGAGTAGGAAGCGCAGCTACCAGTGCGCCCCCTGAAAATGGAACCTCTTCCGAACTTAGAACGCGACTCAAAGCCACCGAAAATGGTCACCGCTCACAAAAGGCCTACAATCAGTCTAGGCAAGTGTCTGTTCCTGTCGCGTTTGCACCAGTAGCTGCCAATATGACATTCCCAATTTCTGATTTTGGTTCTATTTGTCACTGCAGTTGTTAGATGATAGCATGTGGGAGACTGAAGAAGCATGATAATGGGCTTTGGGTGACGGTTCCATGGGCGTACTCTGCAGGGGGCAGGGGAGGGCAACTGCCCTGCCTTTACTATGTAATAAGTTTATTCAAATAATTTCTAAGCAACATTTTTGATTAGGCCCCTAATTACAACCGCCTGGGCCAAAAGCTGGGTACGTCCATGAATGATTCTAACTATGAAAGGAGTTGTATTATGATGAGCAGTTGTGCAGTCTAAAGTTGCATGAAAATTCTTTGTTTTTTGTCAATTATCATTATTTTAAGCAGCACTAATAATTATTTACAGCAGAGGCATAAAATATAGTTTTATTTTTTAGGAACAATCAGGCCTTGCAGTCGAGCGGCGTGGGGCCAGGCAGCGGGTCGCAAGGGAAAGATCCCCTTGCGCCCGCGCTGCCGGGCTCGCGTACAATGTACCAGCATCCGGCAGTTAGTGGCTATAATCCACAGGACTCACGCACTCAGGCTCTCCCTGTCACGGTAAATACCTATTACATATAGATTTCACAGGCTGTGTGTACTTTTGTGTTCTTTTATGTTCATTCATTTTATTATTGGTTTGCCCTTATTGTATGGGGAATTTTTAATATGAGAATTTCCATTTTGTTTTGTTAAATTGTTTTGTTAATATGTAAAATTGTCTATATGACAGTTCTATCAAAATTATTATCTTTTCTATATTATTTATATCTCTTTACAAATTATACATTTATTATACATGAATTCAGTTCATATACCATTTGTTCAGTCACTCAGTCACTTTTGGATTTTTTGATCTTTCACTGCAAGTGTAATGAGTGTATACATATAAAAGAACAGACCATAAATACATAAGTGTCTTTTGAAATGTCCTAATGCTAAGCATGGACCTCCTGTCATATCCATTGGACTCGAAATGCAGGAGTGTAGGTGGAGGAAATTGAGTGCACATAAAGGCTTTTAGTATTTATTTTGGAAGTTTAAGATAAACATCCAGTCTTATGTCAAGTAACATAAAAAATAACCAAACTTACTTCTCATATTACACTTCAGAGAAAGCAGAACTAGCAGCTTGTGCTTTTTTTTATTATTCACAGTGAGTAGTATGTGTTATATTTTTGCTTGTGGCTTGAATTATGATAGTAGTTCTAAAGTAGCAAATGTGTGTAATTTGAAACACATTCTACCACATTGGGTATATGTAAAGTTATTTCGAAGCACTGCTCTAGTCAACATGACTGACAATATAAACTGATGCAATGTTAATGCTGTGGTTTAACAACGACTTATACAACATAGTTATAATAACTGTCAATGTTATTATAACTATATTGTATAAGTCTTTTGTTGCCCATGATCTCTGACTATCCACTCTCTTCCACTTTTTAGTCACTAGTTAGATGCTAACCGCATAGACAATCGCCACAATGTCACTACTTAGTCACTCTCCTCAAGTGTGGAGTGCAATGTCTTCGTGACAGCCCGGTCAGTGGTGACTCCCAGTCGTCGGCTCTTGGCCCTTACATTGGTACTTCCCGATTCCAGAGTATCTGCATCACTCGGTGAAAGAGACAGCTAGTCACTTTCCAGTGAATCTCTTGTGGCAGGTCTTAGTGCCACATTTGTGGCATGCCCTAATAGTCAAGAGAGGTGGCAATGACAAGCCAAGCAATGAACTAAATCATTTAGTTGTTGCTATGTTTCCCCTTCAAAGTTGTATTTCTAATGAAGAATAAATGCATTTGAGTTATGGAAGACCATCTCTGTAAATGAGTAAATAATGCATTACAGACAGTTGAAAACAGGTGAATCTTAAAACATTTCAAACCATTCATATCACATACTGTAAGAAGTGCAATCATTATTTAAATGTACAGAAAATAAAAGAATATATTATGTTACACTATAGGCCAGCATGCATGTACCCATGGCTAAATTCAAAGTTGATGGCAAGCGAAACGGTACAGAAAGACACTTACAGGCCCGACAGAACCAGATGTACGCGAGCAGCATGTACCACGGATACGGTGGAGGCGCGGGCGGAGCAACATTGGCGCCAATGCCCTCGCCTTCGCCCACTGCGCCGCTACCACCATTTCCAGTACACCCCGATGTTAAGTTTAAGAAGTAAGTATTACAAACCCTAGTTACTACAGCAAAAGACAAAGTAGTATAGTCTCTGTTTCATCATTAATGCAAATAAATAAAATTTAAGTGTCTGTAATGTCAAAATAAGTTTTTTTGTTATTAAGCTCACACAGTTATTTGCCTATACCTATGCCTAAAAATCAGTTTTTCAAATTTTTGTCTGTCTATCTGTCTGTCTGTTGTTCCGGCTAATCTCCGGAACGGGTGGACCGATTTCCATCCGACTTTCACTGGCATATGGCTGGTGTTATAAGAAAGTAACTAAGGCTACTTTTATTTTGGAAAAATAATTAGGGTTCCGCGCAAAATATATAAATATGTATACGCGAGCGAAGCCGCACGGAACTGCTAGTTTTGAATAAAATGGAATATGTACGTAGCGGTTACATCTTAGTATAGAAGGATATTGTTTTATTCGTCTGAAGTCTAGATACGTCAGCATAAGAACATGCGTTCAGAAAGCAACAATTTCTCATTTTGTGCCATAAGACCTTGCAGCTGTTACGTAAAGAAACCTCAAGTTTGCTATAATTTCAACCTATAATGATCTACTAAAAAAAGGATTTTTGTGTCGACAGGAAATATCATATCAAAGTTGTAGAAGTAAGAAGAAGTTTGATAGCAGAGGCGGCTCGTGACAGCCTTATGGAAGGTGTTCACAAAAAAAAATATAACAACAGAAAAAGTGTCGCTTGCATTTTATTGTTTAGAAAATCCATTCGCCGGTCTTTTTGGCGAGCGAAGACATCTATCACTTTCTTGTGAAAATCAGATATGGAATAAATTAAGCGTTTTTCTATGCTTATCATGCATAAGGCATTGAGATGATCCTGCGCCATTTGCACGCCAACAACATTTGTTGACATAAGATCGTCATCGACGCACAATCCTAGGGCCAAAGCGGCGCTCCAGATTAGGCCAAATTCTCGTACAAATGTTTTGTTTCACGTGCTGGACAGGGTTGATCTTGTCGAACTCATTGAATTTAGTGCTAGTCATTGTACTGAACTTTATTCCATAGGAGCGCATTCGCTGGCGCTCCACTCGATACAACTTGACACCAAATCTTATGTCCCTAGATTTTCATAAGTTGGGCGTAGCAGTGTGCTCTAGAATCATGTAGGTACAGTATTTTTGAAGTCTTCTGCGCATTTCTATTCCAATACCTCGGTCCAATTATAAAGCTAGTCGATATTATCTCCCATTTCTCTTAGCTAATAGAGCGCTCAATTAACTCGCATTTCTATCTTTTAAGGTATCTTAATATCTTAAAAGATGTAACTTGAAAGATTATTTACTGACGACAAGATGAGGCACTAACAGTTAGTTTAGATATAGTGGAACAATCACCCGGTTTTGGCAGTTCGTCTATCAAAGCTGTCATCGTGCTGATTGCCCTCAAGATTATGCAAGATTTTTGTCGAAGAGAAGCATTGTAAGAGGAAGCCATGCTAATTGCTTTGCTCTCTCAAAAAATACCCTATTTTACTCAGGGGCTATGTATATTCTTATAAGTAAAAGAATATTCAAAATATCTGATTAATAGTTTTGGAGATTAACCCCTACGTGGAAAAACATAAATATCTTTATCCATGTATCCAAGTCGACAGTAAATTTAATTAACAGACGACCGAGCTTGTTACAGCCCAACAATCACATTTAAACAATGTTAATTAATCATCAGGTTGCCATTCTACGACGTGTTAGCGGAACTAATGAAACCCTCGACCATGATGCCGATGCAAGCCGGCCGCATGCAAGAGGGCACTTATATTTTCCACCTCACGCCGCAGCAGGCAACTGAAATCGCTTCCGGGAAGGACATCGTCGGCGCAAGTAATAAGTTAGATTATGTCATACAGGTAATTGATTTGTATTAGTAGTACATATATATATGTATATATATAAATGTATACAGCGTGTAAATTTGAGCTACGCGATAAACTTACAAAAACCTCTTACTGTTTATACTTATCACAATACAAAAGTCAGATTTATAGTTTAATTGGCGCTATGCAATGTACATCTTAGAAACGTAGGTATTCTTTTTGTGCGGTTCAGTGAATGGCCTTGAACGTTCGGCGCCGTCCATATCAGCTGATTGCATAAAATGTTTAAATGTAGTTTGATTGATTACATTGCAGTTTGTGGCCGTATGCGGTATTTATTAATTTTTTTTCGGTAATATGTTCTGTTTGCTCATTGTGGTATCACTTTTAACCAAAAAAGTAAAAATAAAAAAAAAATATAAATTTGTCGGCAGAAAATTAAAATGATTTCCAACTCAGAATGATGGTCTGAATACACTATTTTAGAATTCGCTACAGTGTTTCTTACCCTCTATATATATCCAGTTATAGTTTTCGGCCTATGAAGGGTTTCGACTTGGCGGCTTTTGTAAGGTAACATTCAACTTGTAGAGGTTTAGATTCATTTTAACAAATTTTGAGTTAAATAAAAATTCCAGTTACAGTATTAAACATATTAATTGTCAAGTTAAAAGCTACGTAGCAAATGTACTTCACATAAAAAAATCATATCATAATCAACTTTATTTCAAAACATGAAATTTGTTTTTATTAAATATTTTTTGATTTTACCAAATATAAAAAAAAAATGCTTTACTTTAATCGGATGTACTCTATCTCTTGCATTATCGAATTCTAAAGGGCATAAGATATAAGAAGCAGAAAACCATTTCCTTATGAGCTACTGGTTTTATTCTATAAAATTCCGTAAAGTATTAAACGATATTCTTGCCTCTTTAATATAAACCCACGAAGCGCATGTTCAATTGAAATCATTCATAAGAATAATTACCCAAAATGAAACATGACACCTTGTAAACCAACATGTGTTAACGTCAGCTATAAATTCTTTCATCATTTCATAGAATTAGTTTGTAGGTAAGAAACAATGACGTACATTGTCGGCAAAATGTTAAAGCCGGTAACTTACTTTATTTCTGATCGAGCTATAAAGGTAATTTGTCTCAAATTATCGAGTTGTAAAGGTTGTATAATCAAACATGGTACCAAGTACCAAGATTTTTGATCGGGCCTGGGATTGAAGTAATATTGCAACTAATTTCCATTGTTTTTTGCCCACAGGCACAACTAAGGTTTTGTCTTCTAGAAACTTCTTGTGAACAAGAGGACCACTTCCCACCTAGTGTTAATGTAAAAGTTAACAACAAAATGTGTCCACTGCCAGTAAGTAAATATGTCTATAAGGTCTATAAGTATGTTTTTTCTTGCCTCGCATGTTGTAACTAAAAAAAAAGCATAGATTCATATCAAATGCAAAATAAAAACAAATTTTATCATTCAAATCGGTTATCAGACTTATCAGTAATCGGGAAATAAACAAGTGCACAGATGCTAGGGTATTTGCTTACCATTAGCACACGCCAGGTCCACTCCGCACTGTAGGTATAAAGCATCAGGTCGAGGGAGCTATGATGCTGCGTCATGGCAATCTACAGTGTTTACATAATTAATATAGTATGTACTTGGTGTCTTAATAATGCTTAAATATATACTTAGATGGGGCATGGTAAAACACAAAGTCCATGGTACCTTTATATTATTATATTGGCACCATTCCTTTTCCTGTTTCTTTATTGTGTCAAGAAATCATTGTTTGTTTTTTTACTTCTTTGCACAGAATCCAATCCCAACAAACAAACCGACGCCAGAACCAAAACGGCCACCGCGTCCAGTCAACATTTCGTCACTAGTGAAATTGTCGCCCACTGTTGCAAATACAATCCATGTCACGTGGGCGGCCGACTTCACAAGAGCATATGTACTGAGTGTGTTCATGGTGCGAAAACTCACGTCAGCGGAATTGCTCCAACGGCTGAAAAATAAAGGCACTAAGAACCCGGATTATACAAGATCACTCAGTAAGTATTGTTGAACAATTAAACTAAATATAATATTGAACTAAGTCATTTCCATCTTAAAATTCATAAAAAAAGGCTCAAAGAAATAAAATCCTAGTTTTTACGCTTTCAACTTGTAATTTTTCATGTATATAAGTAGATTAATATGTGAGGAGAATTCTTTGTACGCATTATTAAGAACATTTCGCGAACGCAGGCACTTGTGACTTGGAATACTAGAAGTTTATGTATAAAAGTAGTGCAGAAATCTAAAATTTCTAAACTATTACGAAAACGGCTACATCGAGCTACATGCAGCCAATTTAATTTTGACCAGTCATGGTACATACGTCTATACAATGACAGTTCAAGTTATACTGGCCAATTAAATGATCATGGTCGAAATTCGAGCACCAGGCGATCTTTAATAATAAAGTACTTGCTATATTTAAAATTCAACAAAAAAAAATCATAAAAAGCCTTAATAAGAACTATAAAAGATTTTTGTATGTCTTCCGAATGGTACCTATTAAGGCCTACTGACCATGTCACATACTAACACCCCTAGTAGGATAATCTTTTTACCCAGGGTCTTCAATCTCAATATTAAAACACGACATTACGTCAATGATTCTAACGGGATTAAGAAAACACAGCCAGATGTTGGTTTTATATTAAATTGTACGTAAATGTTATGTCTAACAGTTATGTTGTTAGTAAAATAATTTTAAATACATATGTTTTCCTTTACAGTTAAAGAGAAATTGTCAGAGGACTACGATAGTGAGATAGCTACAACCTCATTGCGAGTGTCACTTATGTGTCCTCTTGGCAAGATGCGCATGTCGTGTCCGTGTCGACCCGCCAACTGTCCTCACCTGCAGTGTTTCGACGCGTCCTTGTTCCTGCAAATGAACGAAAGGAAACCTACCTGGCTCTGTCCTGTCTGTGATCGACCGGCTCCATACGATTCACTCGTTGTAGATGGGTAAGGAATATACTAAAAATACAGAATAGTTAAAGCAATCTCGAATTAAGTATTTTGTTAAGTTAGTAAGTAAAAAGTTAGTTATAAAATATTTCCAATTCTAAATATGCACTTTCAATATCAAATGTATCCTGAATTAACAATTCCACAAAAATATCACATCCACATTCAAGATATGGTCGGGTCGCTTACATATTTAAATTATTTAGATCATGTTGCCCAAGATGATTGCACACCAGACAGAAATTCATATAAAAAGACCTGTTTAAGTAGTGTAACTTAAACTGATCCCATCGTACCGCATTGAAACAAGACTGATACTTATTCAATTTTGCTTTTCAAATCCAGTACTATTTTATACAGCAATTAAGCGTACGGCCTACCTGATTGTGAGCGGTGACGCGGTCTATGTTCTCGTACCATAAAGAGTAATAGTCGCGTTTTGCCGATCTTTAAGGTATACGTTTTTGCCTTTAAATTTTTTGCTGTAACCGTGTACTACGTTACTGGTTTTATATCCTTAGTAAATCCCACCACCGGTAGCGAGGCTCGTTATGACAACGACAATGTTTTCTAAAACGTCGTCATAAAGAATCTTAATTAATTTTAGTAACGTAAAGTAATACGCGAGGTGTGTGTAGATATTTCCAAGAGGTGCTGACGTCGGCGCGGCTGTCGAGCGACTGCAACGAGATCCAGCTGCACGCGGACGGCAACTGGTCGGCGCACGCGCCGCCGCCGCGCGCGCCGCTGCAGCAGCAGCCCGCCGCCGAGCCCGTCACGCTCATCTCCGACGACCTCGGTCGGTGCATGCACCTCTATACTTCATATCTTTATTTGCTCATTCTTTT
>OY982575.1:16201747-16284747 GCA_963859945.1 Euplagia quadripunctaria | reverse complement strand
TTGTGGTAGTTTTCAATCAAAAAAGTAGTATAAATCGTTTCTCAACCAATAATAATTTGTTTAACTTGATAAAGTGAGCGCGACTTGCTATGTAAAAAATTGAAATAACAATGTTTAACCTCCAACCTGTCAAATCGAAACTTTCAAACATTCAAACCGAGACGACTAATCACTGCGCAAGGTCGTAAGCGCGCGATTTACAAATTCAAAGATCAAATGTGAATTAGTTTTCTCCTTTTAGAAAATACACTTTGAATTAAAATCGATTGATATTAACAATTAATGTGATTTAAATAAATGTTCTAACTTTTAAATTTAGTTTTTATATTTATAACAATGTAAAACAACTTAAATTTATTTATAACTTATAACAACTGATTGATTTAACATAAACCAATTTTGTGAATTCTCGAATTTGTTATTTATATTAATAAATGTTTCAACAAAGTTCAATTTATGCAAAAATTTGAAATAAAAAATGAATTTAACATACACAAATTTTGTGAAATTTCAAATTAATTATTTATATTAGTAACTTTTTAAAACTAAACCAACCAAATTGTGATCTTTTCTATGTTATAGAGAGTTTATCGTTATAAAGAATGATGTTATAAAGAGTTTACACTGTATTTGAAAACATTTAAAAATATGAGAAACAATAATTTCTAATTTGTTCAATTTTAGTACAATGGAGCCAGATGTACAAATTCCTTCAACGTCCAGTACACCGATGGAGACTGATGATATCGTGCCACCAACGTCTGCCATACCTTTCGCTGTGCCACACACACCCCATAACGCCAAAGCGCAACGACAAAGTATGTATAGAAAACGTAAGGCCGCGGAAAGAACTCCTGCAGAGGCAGCAGATTTTGCAAAAGCAGCCGCCGAAAGACAACGTAGATGCAAGCAACGTAGACTCGCCAACTCAGCTCTTGACACCGGCACACTAGAGTCAGCCACAGTGTCTGCTCCTGTGGTAGTGGAAAGAACAGTTACTGCCCAGACCAGCGCTCAGCGACAACGTGCTTACAGACAGCGTAGAGCTGCTCAAATTGTTTCACAAATAAGTACTCCACCGACTCACACAGCAGTGCAACCGGAACAATCAACCTGGAATATCAAATGGTCGTCGTCAATAAAGAGGTTTAAAACTACATTTCTGGACAACGAATTTGGCCACGCTTGCTCTGTTTGCGACCGATTGTGGTTCAAGAATGACCTTAAAATCATCACTGCTGCACAACTACAGGTCATATCGGATTGGTTCGTTAAGGAAAATAGGCAACTACGCGAGGAGGATTATACGCATATTTGCAACACCTGTAGATTTTCGCTGAACAAACATAAGCTTCCTACCCTTGCAAAAGTGAATGGCTTCTCATATCCAGAAATACCTCCTGGCTTACCGCCACTGGATCCAATTAGTGAACGATTAATCTCACCACGTCTGCCATTCATGCAAGTGCGTCGTCTGCGGCATGACTTCTCTTATGGAATTATTGGTCAAGTGATCAACGTTCCAGTCAACGTAGAAGACATGGTAAAATGCTTGCCCCGGCATTTAGATGAGGACGACGTCATTAATGTCAACATCAAACGGAATCTCGCACACAAAACAAATTACATCAGTGGCTACATGTCCAAAAGGACAATCAAAGAATGGTTGGATGTACTTCAAAATTCAAGTCTATATCGCTTGTACGATATCAAAGTAGATTTGTCAAGGCTGCAAACTGTCGTGCCACCAGAGGAAGATTTGCAGGATGACTCGGCTCATCGAATCGAAACAATCGCCGCCGAGTGTACTCCGGAGTCAGAAATTCTTGCTTCCAGGCAGCATACACTACTGTGGAACGAAGAGGATTGCCTCGACATCGCACTAGGACATCGGGCCATGCCTCTGAACATCATTTACGACCGTCATGCTGAAGAACTATCATTTCCTGCAATATACTACGGCCAGCCTCGTCGCTTCCACATGGGAGTTTCAATGACACCTTACATGATGGCAACCAGTGAATTACGACGAAGTGACAGACGCGGAGCCACGCCTCAAAAAGTCTTGTACGTTGCTATGAAGATTCTACGTCTCCACATGGTGGATGGCATTTACAGCACATTTCGGAATGTGTCAACCACGGAAAACGTAACTCGACGCATGTTGGAGGACCCGGAATTTCTTAAAGAATTTGTCGTTCAAAATCTTGCCTTCATGAAGTCAGTACCCAATTCCGTCCAGTATTGGGCCTCTCGCAAACGAGATCTGTTTGCGATGCTCCGTCAACTAGGTAAACCGACCATATTTCTCACTTTAAGTGCAAACGAAGTACGCTGGTTGATATTACTGAACTTACTCCTCAAATTGAGTAACAAGTATCCTGGAAAAGTTGCTGAAGATCTAAACACGTCAGAGCGGTGCAACTTAGTGAGCGACGATCCAGTTACGTGCTGCATATATTTCCACAAACTCGTCGGTACATTGATGAATATGCTGAAGGCAAAACAATCATATAATCCATTTGGCCAGTACTTTGTTAAAGATTATTTCTTTCGCATTGAGTTCCAGCATCGAGGAAGCCCCCACGCACACATTTTGGTGTGGTTGAATAATGATCCACACGAGGCCGTGTCAGAAAATATGCCAATGACCATCGAGCTCGTGGAGAAGCTGAGTTCTGTCGCCAAAGAAGATATGCCCAACGAGACCATCTACGCCAATCAAATTCACAAGCACACTTTCACCTGCACGAAGCGAGGTGAGACGACTTGCAGATTTGGGATCCCGTACTGGCCAATGCCTGCTACTCGAGTCTTGGTTCCAATGCCTCAGACTGATGGACGCCGGTCAACATTCCAAAAAAAATCCAAGGAGCTACGAACGTGTCTCAGCGAACGTACATACCCTAGCATGAATGACTTTTTGAGGGAACATGGTCTGACATTTGATGCATATCTTGATATAGTACGTTCAACCCTTCGCAGGCCAACTTTGTTGTTTAAACGTAACTTCGATCAACTTATGACAAACACGTTCAACCCTTACCTTGCTGGTCAAATTAATTCCAACATCGATATTCAGTTTATCTTAGATGAATACAGCTGCGCACAGTACGTCGTGGAATACGTGAACAAATCAGCTCGTGGAATGGGTAACTTGAATCGAGAGTTGACTAAAATGATGGAAGAACATCCTGACCGCGATTACACTGGTCAATTAAAAGCATTGAGTGTCAAACTTCTCAATGCAGTTAAAATGTCGGCGCAAGAAGCAGCATGGTATTTGTTACGACAGCCGATGAGCGAAGCAAGCCGTCAAATTGTGTACATACCAACAGTGTGGCCCTCAGAGAGACAACGTTGCCGCAAACGTCGGAAACAATTGGATCGCGAAGGAATCGCAGAGGACAGCACAGACGTGTGGACCAAAAACATCATTCAGCGGTATGAAGAAAGACCTCCATCTTTGCAAGATGTATATTTGGCCGAGTTTGCGTCGTGGTATGCTAACTCTCGTGATTTCATTGACAATGAAGACGACTTGAACGTGCATGAAGATGACGATCCTGAACCGCCGACTGGAGAAAGAACGACATCGAGAGGATATCGCAAACGTCTGATCGGTCGAATCATACGATACAGATGCTACGACATAGATGAAACTGTCAATTATCAACGTGAGATGGTACTGCTGTACTTGCCCTTTCGCAACGAAGTCGCTGACATTGTTGATTGTAATAAATTTATACAATTATTCAATGACAACAAGGAAACTATCATGGAACGCAGAAAACTTTATGAGAACAATATTGACATCGACAAAGTGATGCAAGAGCTAGAAGCAATGATGATTTTGCAAAATTCAGACACCACAGAACCAACGGAAACAGAGTCAAAAAGAGTGTTTGTAGAACAGCTGTTAGGAGGAGAGGGAGCTGAAAATAACGATGATGTTAATGAAATCGTGCCGCAAAACGGATTGTCAGTTGTAAAAAAACGGAGCAACGTGATGCCAAAACAACAATATTGTGAGCTGCTACGAACTACAAATGCTGAACAACGTGAGGTGGTTCTTGAGGCTATACATCGTTTACATGGCTGCGGAGATGAGCTCCTACAGGCTCTACAAATCTTCTTCACCGGACCAGCAGGATGTGGCAAAACGTATACATTGAAGGCCCTCATGGAAACGTACAATCGTTACACTCAGAACCACAACTCACTCAACAACGCCTACGTTGCTTGTGCAAGCACAGGTAAAGCAGCTGTACCTCTTGGTGGAACAACAGTTCACTCAGCATTTCGCCTAACAACTTCTCGAGTTACAAGACTTCTATCAGCTGAAAACTTGCAAGCCTATAGAAATATGTTCGTTGGCGTGAGAGCAGTTTTCATTGACGAGATCAGCATGTTGAGTGCAGCTATCCTCGGTAAAATCAATTATCGATTGCAACAGATAACCGGCATATACGACCAAGTTTTCGGAGGCCTTCACATCATCTTATGCGGCGATTTCAGACAGCTGCCGCCTGTACGCGCTACTCCGTGTTACACAGTGCCAATCAACCAACTCGGAGGACCTATACTGTGGCAAAGCATCGACTACTTCCCATTGGTCCGTGTTGTACGACAAACTGACGAGCTGTTTTCGAGAATTCTGACTAAAATTGGAGATGGACTTAAACTAAGTGTCAATAACATCAAACTTATAGAATCCAGACATAAGTCAGAGTCCTGGTGCAAAGAGAACGTACCTGACGCTGTTCGGTTGTTTTACAGTAACTTTGAGGTTGATTCATACAATCGAAAAGCAATTAACAACGCACACAACTGTATTGCCACTGATATCATGCTCGGATATTCCAGTAATTCTGAGAGGGGCCAACAGCAAGGAAAACTTCACAAGATGTCGGTTGCAGAGACAGACGGATTGCCTTACATGCTGCCCTTAGCAGTGGGATACCCTTACATGATAACGTCTAACATCAACGTAGGAGATGGATTGGTAAACGGCGCTATTGGAGTCTTGCGACACATCGAACGTCAGCCAGCCGATCCAGCCGAAGCAGGACCATCGACCAGCACGACGTCACCGCCCACAAAAGATGAAATTATCACTCTTTGGTTCGAGTTTCCAGACAAAAGTACGGGTGCCAGTGCAAAACTCAAAAGTCGACCACATGTACTCAGCAAACCAAACACTTTGTCCGTTGATTGGGTGCCGGTGTACAAAAAAGTGGTCAACATCACATTGACAAAAACAGTGAAATGCAAACGCAAACAATTTCCTTGCGTACCTGCTTGTGCCATTACGATTCACAAATCACAAGGTGGGACGTTTGATGTAATCGTGTATAAGTACTCCACTCCACACCAAGCAACCACAACAATTAGTATATGTAGCCATGAGCCGCGTAACGAGTATCAACGGATTGTATATCATCACGGAGAAGGACTCTCCTTTGATTTTCAAACATGGGCGCGAAGGAAACGACTCACAAACTACACGAGATATTCGCACTGAATATATTCGACTCCAAGGACACACTTTGCAAACCACCACTAAAAAGGCAGTCAAATTCTGTGACGATGCTACCAGTGCTGGACAAACTATCGTGACGAACATCAATTGTCAAAGTTTGAGTGCTCATGCCACAGACATTGAAACAGATACAGTGATTCCAAGATCTGACTATTTAGTACTGACCGAAACGTGGATGCGCGACACTTGTGAACCACATCCAATCAAGAATTATGAGTGCATATCAAGGAAGAATAATCGAACAAACTCAGACACCAACGCAGCAGGTGGAGTAGCGATCTATCGTAGGTTATCATCAATATCAACAGGAAAAGTGATCGATGTTGCGGTCACAGACACTGCTCGAGTTATCAAAACCTGCGGTGACTTGTGCTTGGCTGAAGTTACTTGCTTTACCGCTGATACTACCTTCAAATTTGTGCTCGGTGCTGTTTATATTCATCCAGGATTAAGTGTACAAGACATCAAAACGTGAAGTCTGATGACAAGTTTCTCAAATTCATTAAAGATACGTTTAATCTTGATTGCGTATCAGATATGTCTAAGTCTACTACGTTAAAAGGAACAACCATTGACTTGACATTTTCTAGGCACATTACAGCAGAAACACTTCCTTTCATTTCATATTTCTCCTATCATCGCCCTGTCCTCAACAAAATCACTCAGATAGGAACAAGTTAAGTTGTAGTAAACGCTGTTTCATTGTACGCAAATGTATTGCAAGTTATTGTATGTATATTTGTATATAATTACGTATGTATGTGTAAAGGTAAAAATAAAATTTTGTTAATATGAAATTCAGTGCGAGATTCTTTGTATAAATTAATGTTTTAAATATAATTCTTTGTATAAATAAATGTTTTAAATTGTTACTATTATTTCATCCTTCTTCCTACTATACGAATGAATATTCACATTAAAATTATTTTACCACTCAAAGTCGTTGTCACGTAAAACTTTCGCCCGTATACCGACTTTACAGGCAACCAATTTTTTTTTTATGTGTACATAAGAGCAGTAATAATCTTCAATATTTCTTGGGAATTAGTTTACCATTGCATTTACTTCGACAAGGGCATTGTTAATTTGTCCGTATATGCCATACTGACCTTTTACATGTCTAAGTCTTTGCATAACACGAATTCTTGGAGAAACAAGGCGCTCCTCAATAAGATTCAATTTTGGCAAATTAGATGGACTTGTTGGAAATGAAAATCCATTGTACGTTGCTAATAGTGGTATTTTGCCTTGCCTGCTTACACGTTGAGCATACATTGACATTAGTCCCGCATACGTAAGTCTGGAAATAATTAAAAATTTAATTAATTGAAAAAACTATAAATGAAATAATATTCAAATATAATATAAGTAGAACATGTAAATAACAATTCAATTACTGACAACAGAACTTTCAGAATACCATCATGTACATGAGTAGTATTTTTCAAGTCCTTTTCCCATCAAAATCACATTTTAAATAAATATGTGTATAGAACATTGTATAACTTTATACTTCTGTTAATGTTTTGTTGTTTTTGTACAGACTTCTTTTTTTACATATTATTACATTTGTTTCAGTACATATTCTATAAATGCGTTTTACGATTTTTCTGTTCTGCTTGCGCCCCACATGCTTCATAGTTAGTACTTACTTGCTTCCTGCGATTTCATTAACTCACCATTTGACCCTTAAATCACATAAGTGGCGCAGACAGAACAGAACAAATGTTTTTAGAACGAAATTCTGGTTATACTATAATGTGTAATAAAGCAGAGTGTGTAATCTTTCTCTCTTGGGCGTAGTTTCCAAGCGCATGCATGAAAAACATCGTTGGCGTTGTTTGTGTGTGCGTCAAAACACATCGTACACGGCATAACTTAAACTATTCTGTGAATATTGTTTGGTATACTATTATTTGTCACTTCGTTATTAAATAACAATTACAATGGAAAGTGCATCAAGGTATTTAAAAGAAGACAATAATGATGACAGTGTCAAATTATCAAGTGAACAATCAACTACGGAAGTATACGTTGATGTAATAATGTACATAAACGCAACAAGTGTTTCATACTAACGTTTTTATTTAAATAATTTTTAGAATCTCAAATGTAAAGAAAACAGAAGAACATCGTAAAAGGAAACGCAAGAACCAAAGAGATTATTATCAACGTAAAAAAATAAAAAAAAATAAACAATTACCAAAATCAAATGCACAACGTTCGAAAGAATTTCGAGAACGGCAAAAGAATAAGAAAGCTACATCACAAGTTTCAGATTCTGACAATTTGAAAAGGTACGTTATTCACACACTAATGACGCCGATATATATATAGGTATATATGAAAATTTTGTTTAATAATTTCTCGTTTAATAGCCGATCAAGTCGTGCGGAATATATGAAAGGATACATGAAAGAGTATCGTCAGAAAGTTAACTTGAAAAATCAAATTGTTCAACTAAATACCTTACAAACACTAGATACAGCAACGGAACAACAACAACATGGAAACGAATCAGAGAAGACAGATTCTGAGAGTGAGAGTGAAGCATCAAAAGTAAACTATAAGCTAAGGTACGGTATTATGTATTTAAAAAAAATAGATTTTTTAAATGTACTTATGCAATTTTTTTTGTATATTACATTTATTAACTTAATTTTAGGAGACAAGAAGAAAACAACGAAGTTCAGCAAGATGTCAAAATCGAATTTGAAGTGTCACATTCTCGAGAGATTGAAGCGTCAAAAGCTGAAAGTTTCAGGAGACAAGAAAAAAACAACGATGTGCAGCAACATTTCATAGTCGAATTTGAATCGTCACATGCTCGAGAGATTCAATCGTCAAAATCTGAAAGTTTTAAGAGACAAGAAGAAAACAACGAAGTGCAGCAAAATTTTAAAATCGAATTTGAAGTGTCACATTCTCGAGAGATTCAATCGTCAAAATCTGAAAGTTTTAAGAGACAAGAAGAAAACAGCGAAGTGCAGCAAGATTTTAAAATCGAATTTGAAGTGTCACATTCTCGAGAGATTGAAGGGTCAAAATCTGAAAGTTTTAGAAGGCAAGAAGAAAACAGCGATGTGGAGCAACATTTCAAAGTCGAATTTGAAGCGCCCCATTCTCGAGAGATTCAAGCGTCAAAATCTGAAAGGTAAGATATAAAGTACTTAAACAAATCAGATGTAATATTATTTTCTTATTTGCTATTATTACTGTTATTATTATAGGACTTATTTTTGTTTATGCTTTATTTATAGATCTCATTCGAATTTCAATTTACAGAAAAAGTAATGCTACAAAATAGTTCATTCCAAGCTCCATATCAGCAGTTTAACAAATATGCGCAGCCACAATCTATTTATTATAATGATACTGAAACTCCTGTTGAGGGAAATTGTTTTTTTGTCTATTATAAAAATTATGCATCTCTCAATTTCACCTTTAGAAATTCGGCGACAGCTACTTACTCACGATTAATGCACGCGTTCGCAAAGGGCGAGCTTTGTGAACGCGTTCATTAATCCAGATAATGTAAGGTCAATTCTCAGCAGTGAAACGGACGATGCAGTAATGGATTGTATCGAATTATTTGCAAAAATGTATAATGCGAATGTTTGTGTACATATTCACTATGTAAACACTAAAACTAAAAAAGAAGAAACGCCATTCCTTCATTACAAAGACAATTAACCACAAGTTACTTACTTTTACATCTTTGCGACCTACATCTACAACAGAACAGATAATCAGAATATTGAAAGAAATATGTCTTGAAATATCTTCTGATGTTGATGATGCAGGCGATAATATGAACACGATGCTGATAATGTCACTTCCAACATAGATACAAACGACAATAATATTACAATTCCAATCTACACAAACTATTATGAACACGTCAATGGTCATTATACAATTCCTTATTACATAAAAAAAATCTTTTGGGCATTCTTGGGCTCTGTTTGCGATAGACTTTGATGGGAAGAGGACTTGAAAAATACTACTCATGTACATGATATTCTGAAAGTTCCATTGCCGGTAATTGAATTGTTATTTACATGTTCTACTTATATTATATTTTATATTATTATTATTTTTTTTCAATTAAAACTTAAAATTATTATATTTTTTCCAGACTTACATATGCGGGACTAATATTAAATTATGCTCAATGTGAAAGAAGGCAAAATACCACTATTATCAACGTACAAAGGTTTTTCATTTCCAACAATTCCATCTAATTTGCCAAAATTGAATCTTATTGAGGAGCGCCTTGTTTCTCCAAGAATTCCTTTCTTGCAAATTAGGAGACTTAGACATGTAAACGGTCACTATGACATTTACGGACAAATTATTAATGCTCCTGCCGAAGTAAATACAATGGTAAACCAATTACCAAGAAGCATTGAAGATGGTCACTGCTTTTATAAACACATAAAAAAAAATCCATAAAACGAGTTATGTTCATGGGCTTATTAATAAAGGATGTGTCCTTTTAATGCCATGATTAACCTATTAACTGAAAACTCCGCTTTATGGTCATGAAAATATCCCAATGAATGATGCACTTCTAAATACTATTCAAGATAATGATGTTAGTGAGTATGATCCTATCGAAGATAATGTTACAGCGCATCAACTAACTCTTACGTAGAATGAAGACAAAACTTTGCACATGGCACCGGGGGCTAATAGAGCGTTCCAAGTAGTATTTTGTTTGATCCATATGCCAAAGAGCGTGAATGTAACGTTACTTCATTTATGCAAACTGCCAGTGAACTTCGGCGAACAGATCGTCGTGCTACTGACCTGCAACATCTTTTGTACGAGGCTGATAAAATCATGAGGCAACGATTCAGCAATTCTGTTAACGTTGCGTTTAAACATGTTGGACATGATACTAAAATCACCAAAGAGGATAATATGCAGTCTGAAGACTACATTAACAGTTGTATCGAAAGAAATATCTCTTCGCAATGATACGACAGTATGGAGCTCCAACTGCTTTCATGACACTGCAAATGGAACAGGATGGAATGATTCGCTTCAATTGCTGTACAAACTAAAACATAATGGAGCAGACGTTTCTGATGAGTTCTTATCAGAGATGTCATATGTACACAAAACTCAATTAGTCAACGAAAATGCAGTTACCTGTGTCACACTTTAATAAGTTAGTGAATTGTTTATTGAATATTTTGCAGTACAGAAATGGTAATCCATTTCGTTTTTTACTATAAACCCTACAATGTTGGTATACGACCAACATATCGTTTGTATCGTTTGTTAATACACAGTATCTAGCTAAAAAATAATTTTAACACGACAAATCGAAGCTGAAATAAAATTTGTTGCAGAAAATTTGCATTATCAATATTATTACTAATTGGCATTCTAAGGGTAAATGTTTCCTTAATAGAGAAATCTTTTTTTATTTGGATAAGTTGCTTTTTATTGGTACCCCCAATCAGTAGCGGATTTACCAGTAGGCTGAAGCCTAGGGCGGCAAATTTGGGGCCTTCATTATTTTTTATGTCTTGTCCTGGGATATTAAATTAGATAGACCGACCGGTAGGGGCGGCAAAATTTTAATAGCCTGCTGCAAATGTGTAAATTCGTCGCTGCCCTCAATTATTTGACAATGGGTTTTTTATGCAATAAAACGACCATTTGTATTGACCGAACGTTTAACATTTTACGTGATCGTTTCTATTTGACGGACATGAGTATGTTACGTTAACCAACCATCTGGAACAACCTGCCAACAGTGCAAGTTACACACACTACAACGTCATGTAAATCTTCCATAAACATTGATTAAAAAATAAATTACCATTGAAGTAGAAGAAGAAGCTGCAAAGTTATTTTCTGGAATCTGATCTTGTTATTTTCTTCAACATGCTGCACAAGATGTATGAGTCACGGAAATAAACGGATCATGTTTACGAACAAGAGGTTATCAACCTGTGACACACAAAGATGAGATAATTAAAGGCTTCATTTTTAATGATCTTAGGTCCCCCACATACATACAATACTTGTATACAACCGGGCAATTAAGCGCTTTTGGAAATGCAGCGACTGATCGCAGTAAAATGTCTTTATAGTATAGTAATCAAACGCAGACAGCCTGAAATCTGTAAAATGCAATATGCTTGTAAGTATCGATACAATGCAGAGTTGTCAGTACGATCGCCAATAAAATATATGATTTTTTTTCAGTTCTTTTATCTTTCTTTTATCATATTCTAGACAATGAATATAGTTTGATGATACGCTTTAGACAGGAACAAAAGATAACCTATTTAATTTTAAGGCTGTTTTCTTACAAGTTTAATTAAATTATATTAAATGGGATTTTACGACGTGAATTAAACTGATCTTACTAATATTAAAAAGGTGAAAGAAAGTTTATGAGAATGGATGGATGTTTCACTCAAAAACGAACGGGTCTGGGTAGAGAGGGGAGAGAGGGTCAGAGATAGATTATAGTCTGGAATAGCACATATGCTACTTTTTATCCCGGAAAAATGTACGGTTTCCGTGGGATATTTTTCACCAAAATTACCAAAATTAAAAAGCTAGTATCTACATTAGGGATGTTACGAACTTTCGAATTCGGTTCCGAAAGGTCGGAAATTCCGATTGATTTTATACCTCCGACTCCGACTTCGGTTCCGATAAATTTGAATCGGAGTTATAGTTATAACGAAGGTCGAAAATCGAAACGATATGTAAATATACTGAGCCGTGAAAGACTTAATCCGTTTTAGATATTATACCAAAAAATGTATATTTTACGTAGTAACAGCTTACACATTAATCAGTTTTTCCTGTCAAAATTATTGATCAAAGTATAGACTAAGGAGGATAGTAAAAAGTCGGGACATTTGGCGTCACGAGTATCACGGTATATCGGGACGTGTCACCAGAGCCCCGACTCATTTAACTGTTTTACATATTACCGAATACGAAAAATTAAAAGAGTTGGCAACTGAGAAAACAAAACAGTCCACGTCTTCAACCCCATATGATGAGGCCAAAAATCAAATATAAACTACTCAATGAAGTTTAAAACTAAGAAATTTGCTATCGTGGCGTACATTAGTAATGTATGTTATGTGTAATGCCTAATAAATATTTTAATTATTGCATTCTCATTAGAGACTGATTACTGTATTATGGGTTAAGTTTACCCTTGACGATGGCGGTAGCTCTGATTTCGCCTCCGATTCCGATAAGTCAAAGTTAAAAACTTCGATTCCGACTGCGGTTCCGGTAAACTCACCTCCGTAACATCCCTAATCTAGATAATGTAAAAATAAACAAAGACAAAACAGCCCGGTACCATTTGTCATCGGTTGTTCACACTTTTTTTTTTTGCTTTATAGCTATTAAAGCTAATCGTGGGAGAACCATGCTTCGGCACGTATGGGCCGGCTCGACCGGAGTGATACCACGGCCTCACAGAAAACCGACAGTGAAGCATTGCTTTCCGCAGAGTGAGTGAGGTTACCAGAGGCTCTAACCCTTCCCTTCCCCCCTGTCTCCCCCTCTTCCACCCTTTGACTACTCCTACCTTAAAGGCCGGCAACGCACTTGTGACTTTTGAGTTGCAGGTGGCCATGGGCGGCGGTAGTCATTTACCATCAGGTGACCCGTCTGCCCGTTTGCCACCTCTACCATAAAAAAAAATATTGACGAGGTTTAGTTAATAGCTACAATTAAAAAAAAATGAAACAGACACACCAGAGATAATATTAAAAATAAGAATTAAAGTCGAATTTCGACCAAAAAACTTAATAATGTACATTAAAATATCGTCAACATGTACGAATGCTACCCCTATCACGGTAGGTGCGGCAACCGTTAGGTCACAAAACTAATTAGTGTAGTACCCACAATCCAATGAAAGCGAATTGTTATTCAACCGAGGTTCGACTAGCTCACCAAACTCCCAGATGAAATGGGGTGTCCGCACCCTTAAAGATTAGTGCCCTAGGGAAATTCTACGTATTCGTATCATGCGTATCGTGATGATATCTCTTCCTATCATGCGTAAGAATTTATTCAATTAGGGTTGCGTCTATTTTTCTTTTGAAATTCATTGTCAGTTTTATTGTTTCTGCTCTATTTGTACGAAACATTGGTTTATTACATATTTTATTATTTTTGGACTTTATAAAAAAAAAATAAGTAACTGTTTTTGAACTGTAGAATAAAATATTAGTAATATAGGTATGTATAGTAAGATATTTGTGAATTTTTGTAATTCAACATTAAAAAACAGCTAAAATCTATGCGGGTTTCCTCTAGAATCCTCTAGATTGGAGATAATCAAGCAAAATCCTAAGAGATTGAAAACAGTGCTGTATTATGTTCCGTAGCGGCAAATGAGAGTAGGCCCTTCGTTTTTGTGTTTTAGTGTTGTTATTGTGTAAGATCATTTTGCGGATCTATATAACAGAATCAGTAACAATGTGCTAATGACAAGCAAATAATACACTTTTCAAAATAAATACAGTTCATAAAATGCCTGAAACGTGTGAAAATGCATTCAGTTCAATATAGTCGAATGTACGAACAGTAAGGCTTATGTGGTAATATAGGCAAGGTTTCATATGGAAATACCTTCCTTTTTGGCGGAGACGTTTCTGCGAGATGTCCTGCCGAGGTCGGAGTACCTAACTAACATTTTGGGTCACTGCGAATCCCTTTGATTCGCAGAGCATACATTAGAGAAACAGCGAAATGGTGAATGGAGTTTTTTGGATACTTTGGGGGCGAAGGGCAAGTTCTTGCACAGTCCTCAATGCATCCATAACCGTAATTCATATCGAGGGAAATATCAAAAAAGTAATTTTTGTGTGGACAGGATTCGGATTCCTTACCGAGTTCATCCCCATCTTCCGCCCTATGTAATCTAGTCCGCCAATGGATACGAGCGGTTTCCTTTTTGAGCCCATAAGGCATTTTAACCTACAATACATGAAATCTATTATAAAAATAGGTGAGGCAAAACAGTTAAGAATCATCATAATTGTCAACCGATTTTCTTTTTTTTATATTTACTTTAAGTAATATCATTAAAAAAAATTGTATCAGATAGTTGTTTTTTTTTAAATTATGCATCCATTAAATATGTTGAGAGTTAAGAAGTCTATAAAGTGTCAGTTCAACCACAGAATACATATAGTACAGGTACAGAAGTCCCATTCTGCCAAATCATTTAAATAAATAGCGATTCTTGTTTCGACACAATAAAGTCGCAATTTAGGCCGCACAGCGCTAATTATCTACCGCTATTTTGACCTAGAATTTGCCTCTTTTTCTATCACGTAACTCTTATCTGTTCTGATGACGCCGCAACGTTAGGGTTGTATATTTTTAAATGATTCATTCATTCCAGTCAGTTATGTGCCTATTACTCTATTTTTGTGAACAAATAAACCTGCGCTAGGTAATAATAACTCAATAGTCTAATAGATACGAACGGAATGATGAATGACGAATGAGCATTGCACTAACGTGCAGCACTGCCAGCGCGTGCCAGCCCACTGAATTTTGGCACGTTTAGACGACCGACGAAGTACACGGTGATACTTGTAGATTTATACCTACTCTGCGGAGTGGCCCTGGCCTGGTTCAAGTTAGACTGGTCATAGAAATAAAACATTCAAAACCTAATGAATCATGGTCGAAATTAGACCACCAGGGGATCATTAGTAATTATAAACACATAAATTAATGTATATATGATTTGTTCCAGATACTGACTGAGGGAGAAGAGTGGCTGCACTACATATGCCAGCGGCCATTCTTCTGAAGAGGAACAAGAGCAGGAGCCTTCGTACCCCGAAGTACCGCTACTGCCGCCCTAGACGCGCACGCGCACACACACACGAGCCTGCCGAGAGCCCACATGTGTACATAATGTGACTGACATGAGTGATCAGTGATTATGACTTCTTAATGTTTTTTCTGCTCAAACTGTAAAGACCGATAGCGCTGAGTGACGTTCCTCATATTGTTTAGTGCCATGCGATTCTACTTAAATTACGTGTCTTCGTTGTTTACAGCAGAAATTAATCACCTGTCTTATCCAAAATTATATGTTTAAGGCATCGTTTAATGATTGATAGTTGATACCAGCTTCTCAAAACAAAGAGTATTATTTATAATGTTACATTATAATCTTAAGATTTCACATTGGATTGTATATTAATTTCTGCCGTTAGCGAGTAGACAGGGCATAAAATGGCGTTTGATTAGGATATCAACTAAACAATACTTTGTCGTTTCTCTCATTCGCTGTGTCGCAATTAAATTAAATTACCATGTTAAAAGATGACGTTCTAAACCATAATGTTGTTAGTAGTTTAACAAATAAAGGTTGGTCTGACGTCGAAATTTTAATGTATTCCAGTATAAGCTAGATATCAAAGTAATGTTAGTCATAAGCCTTTTCGTAAACCAAAATTGTTCTTTTATATTTTCCGATAAACATTACTTGTATAGATATTTTGTTGTAGTTTAGTACGTTAGTGTCACGGTATGTATTGTATACCTCCCGGAGAAAGCGCCAGTTTCTTTGAATGTGATGTATAGTTCTGACATAAAGAAAAGAGAAAGCCTGTGACCTCTCAAAGCGAAACAAATACGCAACTATTTCATAACTTTATAAAGGTTTTTTCATGACGCAAAACGATCCCACTTTTTCATTACTAATAAATAAAAATGTTCTTGAAGAGGAAAATACATACATATATTTGAGAAGTGATAACGGAATCACACATTCGAAACTCATTTGAGAAATACAAATTTTGCCGAGGCGAAGAATACATTTAGCAAGATTCCTGTCAGCTTCGTCTAGAATCATTAGCTAAATACACGTTTCATGATGAATTTGTTAAAAGGCACGTTAAATAAATATTTTCTTTTCCCCCTATGGCCAACGATTCCATGTAATATCTTATCGATAAGACCGACCTTTTAGTGTCAGTTACAAAGTATGTGTGTAAAATTCCTGATAAATACAATAAATATTTAACGTAAACTAGAATAATGCTTCTCTAAGACACCCTCGACCCATGGACAAATACTTAAGTGAAACAAACCAAATGTTATCCATGTTTAACGAGGATTCAGACTTGCGAAGGTTTGAGTGCGATTTGTACATACTGTATGGCGTGCCCCTCTAGCATTTATTATCTAACTTAAATGTTGGTTCATGAATGTTATTGCATGGAGCGAGATGACCTACAATTGTAATTGATGTTGTCATTAAAATGTTTTGAATTTAAACACAGCTCTAGTTGCTTAAAAAACATTCATTTGTGCTCATAATTAGACACTACACTAAAATAAATTGAAATTAAATTATAACATTACGAAGCAACATGAATTCAACTTATAATGGTTATTAACATTACCAAATCTCAAGTTTTGTGTTTTGCATTTTATTTCTTGCAATTAAATAATCCTATCTATGTCGTCATAAAAATATAACGGTTATAATTTAAAGGAAATATGACATTTTATTACCAAAATACTAAGATTGTTATTAATAATAAACACAAAACTGACTATTGTAGTCTATGTGAAATATTACGTAAGTGAACCGTTTAATGCTCGCCTTGGCAATGGAGTTTGTTAGCTTGTAATATTTTTAAAACACTCATAACCTTGTGTTTAAAATAAAACCATCCATTATTTGATGCTATATGTATTGGATCTCTTTAATGATAACAAAATGTCAATCGCCTTGCTGAGACGAATGCTATTACCGAATAATATTAATTTTCTTACTCTTGAAAGAATGTTCTAATTTATTTATTAGTAAGGTATAGTTTAATGTAATGTGTAACTGTATTATATTGAATTGAATGTCTGCATTGCATGTTAACATCGATGCGAAACAAAGATGTTAGCATAAGTTACTGTCTTTCAACAATAAATGTAAATATTGTCTGACTGAATTTTACTATCCACACTAATCACCTCATCTCTATCACCGTAACGATTTAATCATCATTTTAAGTATGTCTGCGCCGGCTTGCCTGAAATTGGATTATGTTATAATAATCTTCAAACGTAATCAAAACTCATAAAATAAATTGTAATACAGGAAACAGGTAATAAAACAATAGAAAAACGTATCAAGTTATGGCAGCAGTTTATATTAGTGAGGCCGCACTGATGCGAGGCGCGGCAACAGCCGACCAAACGGCAACGACCTCCGTTGCAACGTTTAATTGTCGTATAATTATTGTAATGAATGGGCGACTGTGGCGATGCCGGCACAAACACTACAACAATCATTATCTATTCACTCGGTGGATCAATCCAAGATAGCAGTAGTCCGTAGCGACGCCGATCGTACCTCTGTCCTGTATAACGCGCCCTTCTCGCATTTTTACGCCACCCGCCTCGAAAATGATAGCGGCTCTCTGTCGTACGCGTGATCTAACGCGTCTTGCATCTCGCTTGCACGCATTCCTCGCTGCCAGGGGGGACACGTAGCGTTGCTCGCCTAAACCGAGTTCCGCGGTCGTCCGCCGACTCAATGCGGCGCTGACGTGCGTTACGCTGTTACAATAATTTTGTGTTTCTACTGTGAAATCGCCAGTGTTATTTGTTTATATTTTATAACATTACCCATGGATTGCTTCGCATCGGTCACTGGATTTACCATCAGCCGTGGAGTGTACTGTACGTGTTTGTGTAAGAGCCGAAGCGAATACTATTGTGAAACGGGTCGGCCGTGTTCGTTTATGTGCTGAATGGTGATTAAAAGTAATTTACTTTTACGGTGTTGAGAGTCGGTGCGTATCGATCGTATATTGAAAGACAAAGCGCTGGATTGTTGTGGCGTAGAGGAGGTCGGTGCAGTGTGAGGTGAGTACTCGATGTTGTAGTTAAGTCAAGCTTGTGGCGAGGGCTCGGCGGGCCATGAAGTAAACGACGGCCGGCGCGCATTGATGAGACGGCACGCCGAGAACCGCGCCACAGTACGGCGTACAGCTAACAACGATCTGTAGACCGAACGGCTATGAGGTTATTGTCATCTTAATGGTAGTTAGTACATACTCCATAACTGAAATGATAACAATAGTTATAAGAATAAAAAGTGAAGAACACGTGCTTATGAAACAAGTAATGATAATTAAGTTCGTCTGATATTTCACAGTAGTAAAGTGTTTAATATCTTGTAACGATGCACTATCACGTTCTTTAACAAAACTGTTTATCTATAATAATGAGCTAATAACACTCACACGTCTATCCTTTAATTAGTCAATTAATAATAGTTACAATAAAATTTTCAACAGCTTTCCGTAGACAAACCTTTAGTATACCTACCTTGCCACAGGCAATTCTTGGGGCAATAAGATAATCGTGAGCTTAGCGATTAATCAGACTCTTGTATAGGCGGGTATATCTGCCGGACGACCTTAACAGGGGCTAATAGCTTTGTTCACATTCTGATTGAAATTATTGAGAACCTAATGGGATAATGGCAGGCCACTCGTTGGCTCGAAAATATTTATAAAGTCGCCGAATCGCGCCTTGTAAACAAGCACCAGACTGTTTGCTTTCCCATTTAGGGAATGGTCGGCTGGGATACCGATAAGGCTAGGAATCATACAATCACAAGTGTCATGGCACCGTTCAAGAGGGACCATGCATTTACTATTTACTTCTAAAATGATTTGTAGAAATTCATAGTAGTTGAAGTCAAAAAGATTCTTTCAAAATGTGTTTGTGATTAGGTACCTAATGATATTTTTTCGTAATTTTTAGGGTTCCTTACTCAAAAGAAAAAAAGTAACCCTTATAGGAACACTTTGTTGTCCTTCTGTCTGTCAAGACCCTTTTTCTTAGAAACCCGTGGACGCATTAAGTTGAAATTAATACCAAATACTTATGTCTGCGGTCCCTTGAAACTGTAAAAAAATTAAGCTTTTAAGTTAACGCAATCAATAGATACAGCCATTAAGCCGTTGATTTTATTTAAGCCTTAGATTTGACCAAATTTAAACATTTCGCATGAAATAAAATTTAGTAATAAGCAACGTCACAGCAAACGTAAAGGAAAAAATCCGAAAGTCGTTATTTGTTATATCTGTCTGTGTGTGTGTGTCTGTCAGTACCCTTTTCCTCAGGAACCCGTGGAGGCATCAAGTTATAATTAACATGAAATACTTATGTCAGCAGTCTCTTGAAGCTGTAAACAAATCAAGCTTCTAAGTTAATCCAATCAAAAGATACAGCTATTAAGCCGTTGATTTTAACAAATTTGAACATTTCGCAGGTAAATCAAAACCTATAGGGTACTCTTCCCATTGAATCATGAAATATGGTAAGAAGCAAGGTCTGACAGCACAAGTAAAAGAAAAAATCCGAATGTCGTTAATTTGTTGGTATATCACATGAAAAAAAATTTTCTTGTGATTACAAACTTGACTTGGAAAGTTTACTTTGTCGTCCATGGATGTATGGGACAGTATTTTTAGAACCACAAAGTTAAGTTTGTCTTTCGGAAAAGACGGGCAAAAATCTTCGAGAATCGATTCCCGAGATGGACGTACTATCTATATACAAGTTTGTTTGGTTACGGAACCCTCGGTGCACGAGACAGACTCGCACTTATTTTTCATGATTTCGATTACGGTCGGCTCAACACTGGTTACTCTTGATCAGTACAAGTTACTACTTATCCTACTATCCTACTAATATTATAAACATGAAAGTTTGTGAGGATGTATGGCAGATTGTTACTCTTTCACGCAAAAACTACTGAACCAATTGCGATGAGACTTGGTATGTAGATAGCTGGATACCTGGATTAACACATAGGCTACTGTTTATCCCGATATTCCCACACGGGAGAAACCGCGGGGCGCTGCTTTATAATTATCTAATCGATACAGAACAACACCTATTATACATACATATATTTAAAGGTAATCAAACAATCACAAATATTATGACATCTTCAAAGTTGAAATACGGCCTTACATGAATCAATAAAATACATTACAATATTTATGTAATACCTCTTTGAATTAATGAAGTAAGTAAGGTAAAACTGGCAATAATGTAAATATGTAGCTGTAGATCTGCAGTAAGTTCTGAGCAACAAACTGATATATTTATGCGGCAACACATAAAATCTTTATAAAACATTAAAGCGACAATTCACAAAGGGACACTGAAGTGGTTCGAGGGCTCTAAACGCGGATGTCGAGCACAATGGTACTTAAGAATGATAAGTAAACACCACGCCACCTACCTTCTCGAAAGATATAACAAAATATATCTATGTAAATAGACATTTATGGTTTTCATTTTCACCCTTCTCGCTGGGGTTAAAATTATAAGGGTGTGGTGATATCTGCCGACAGACTGGCCGGACACACGGCATATTTTATATGCGGCTGGCATACTTAACTATAGTTTTCTCATTTCCTTTTACATTAAACAGGCTTCAACGGAGCACTAAGGTCAACGTAGATTTTTTATCTCCTTGTCCGGATACTTATTTTAATTTAAACAGTGGTTTTGAGGAAATTGCTACAAAATTTATAACCGAAGACACGTGTGACATTGCACAACAAAGGATTTCTGTAAAGATACTAGTCATTTTAGTATCAATTTGTGATAAAACCAACGAAACATATCAGTATCGTTAACGATCAAACAAAACTGTCATGACAAATTGCTTTCCAAAAGCATGTTTTACAAATTCACGCTTGCGCGTGCTTGGTAATGTTAATAGAAAACCGGATTTATTATGACCATAACGCCACTATCTGTGTTTGCTGACTCTACGGAGGGCAATAGCATATCGTTGGGTAACAAAATACGTATAAAGACCAATTTCTCTGTACATTTTCTTATGACTCAAAATGAAAATCTAAATATTTATAGTAGCAGCAAATTTCTATAATTACTTAGCTATATTATAATATAAGTTATTGTAAAAATTTTAAATACTTCGTACAGTTTGAAATAACAAATGATCCAGAACAGAACAATGCACGATTCCACACCCGTCGGAATGGCAAGTTTAGCGAATGATTTAAACATTGACGCTCGTTAGTGGTGCGCTCGGTGCTCATAGAATAAGAACTACGCTCTCCGCGTCCAATTTGTAAGTTTTTTGGACGCTCAGAGCGCTGCGGGAGGCGCTATGGGCGGTCCGCGAAATACTGCTCGCTTTGTGCACGAAATACGCTGTTCCCTTTCATATCATCGCATCGGTTATTGTACACATTGTGAATAGAACTCCGATAGCTGTGAGGTCAGTCAGACTTTTATATTATTTGAATGTTTCATGGATTTTTAAACAACCTGTAATTAAGGAACGTAGTAACTTTGCTTTAGTAACCGACACATTATTTTGTCTCCCTACTTTATATGTGGAACATGTGTCTTAAACTTTAAAAAATAATATGTTTATAAGTTGATATTTAATTGAACCGGTTATTTCCTTTCTGATAATAATACATCACATTGTGAAGTACTCCGACTAACAATATCTACCTACCAGTCGTAACGGTTTAGACAAGATACGATAATGATATCGAGTGGACTGTGTAGGTTAGGTATTAATTTAATAAATTGTTAACTAAACCGTTATCTGTTCTGTTGTCAATTCTGGCGGTCCCACGTGAGCTGTTTGCTCGATCAGCCCGCACTCTATTAATAAAATCACACTTGATTAGATCTGAGCGCGGTTTAATTGAACACTCCGCTCGCGGTATGCGAGCCTGGTACTCGGAGCACAATATACAAACCGGCGGCGAACACTCAGTTGTCTTATTTCTTTTTTATACTTCTTTCATCTTTCGTCTGATGCGTTTTCGTATTTTTTTCCTTTTTTGTTCCTTTTGTTGGATATTTCATATCCTTCTGTTTTCCAGGTGGATTAATTTTAATTCAAAGACTTCTAATATTTCTTTTATTTGCATACACGAAATAATTGTTGTTTTGTAAAGTTTATACTTATCATCGTCAAACGAATATGATTACATGATAGATAGAATTTATCGTAAGGGTCGCGGGATCACGGCGCGCCGCCGCCCACGGGCAATTTGCTGTCTGCTCGCGGCGCGCTGCACTCACTGCCCGCTGTAAGAATTGTTCTCATACTAAATGCTATGCTAATGTAATGGGGCTCCATTTGATCGCAGCCCACGGCTAATTTCAAATTTTCAATGAGTCGTCTGTGGCAGCAACTTTATTAGGTGATTAGTTTTATTACTAAAGCAATTTAATAGAATTAAAGCAAATGGATCATCTTAAGCGTTTCGAATTTTTTATATCTCTCTATTTGAGATATCAATCAGATTCTCTTGCTTTATTTAAGCTAATATTCGGCGATCATGTCTGTGGTGAATCACTTGTACCGTGTTTGATTTTGGGTAACTTTACCTGCGGAAACGGCCTACATTATAATGGAGGTTCCCGGAAGGGCCGCACCCGCCTCTACTAGTCATACCTACTATGTCATTGACAAAGTCACAGTGGGCCTGAGCTTCCATTTAGGTTCAATTTGTTCCTCTTATAATTACAATAGGTCAATGTTCCTGTTTATTTCACTTCTATTCAAATGTATAAAGAATATATTTGTACGTTAAAATTCAGCAAATTGATTTAATAATGTTGATTTCAGATGTGTATAAATGATTTCTAACATATTACTATCCATCTCAGAGACGGCACTTAATCTGTGTTTATTACAATCGCTGTGGTGCGTCATCCCGCATGACAGCCGATCACCGACGATCTTGTTTATGTAATGCAACGTCTCAACTGGCATGTTTAACACTCAATTCACGTCTGTTTCTCAACCAGGTTATGTCTTTTCGCTGTGCGAAACCGGTATAATGTAAGGCGGAGCGAGCCTCGCATGTGTGGAGTTGGTAGCCGGATCGTAAATCACTGTACGCGGCGGTAATGCGTAGATAAGAGCTCTCTCATTTGTTTTCCCATTTCCCCAGAGAAATTTCTTAGCGACATTACCGCTCGCTGTATGACGCAACGAGCAATTACCCCGGCTTCGCGAGAATTCTTACATTTTCGTAAAGATCCATAACCATGACAGTTTTGTACTTTAAAATAAAAACACACAATGCAAAGATTTGGCGTATTATTCTTTGTCGCTATAAACTTTAAGAATGTAATTCTTTCAAGTCCGTCCATTAACACAACGCTTTCTTTTTATATCCTTTTCAGGAAAAGCAGTTGTGGTAAACGTCGATAACCTTAATGCATATACATATTATTATTAACTTTAAAATGACACATTTTGGCAAGTGCATGGTGAAAACAGGCAACACTAAATTATAATTATAAGATCGGGTTTGGTATTAATAAGAAATTGTTCCGTGGGGACCGCAGAATGGAATAGAATTAACCATAATAATCCTTGTCATTAGCCCAGCAATTGGCTTAACATAGGACTAATACCTGAGCAGCGGAACACGCCATATCGCTTGATTAACGCCAATTATAGTGTTCACGCGATTATACTGTCGCGATTTACGGATAACCCGGCCAGCCGGAGAGGGACGCCTCTTTCATTAGCATGCCATGAATTGCCATGCCATTTCGATGTTCGAAAGCTTAATGATCACCGGCGTAGATTAATTTAACCACAGGGTCGTGTGATTAATACTCACAAATTATCAATTTACAATTATGGGAAAATATATTGCTTACCTTTTAGTTACAGAAACTTGTAATGACTTTTATGACCACGCTACAACGTGTATAATAAGGTTTAAAATGTATCAGCATCATTTTATCAATAAGTCTTGTAGTCCACTGCTGGACATAGCTTTCCGCATCTAGTCTATCAAAGCTAACTTCTTCAGATCGGCGGTTCATCTGGCTGTGGGACATACTACCTTCCGTTTACCGATTCGCTGTCTCCTCCCTAAGACCCGTTTGCTGCAAGGGCCATCCATTGGCATACGTGGACAGTTGCCTCTTCTGCGTGCTTACTTAGTTAACGTAACTTTAGTTCTTTTTCAGATGACTCCATTACCAATTGTATCCTTCAAATAAACTCCAAACATAGCTCGCTCTATAGCCCGTTATATAAACGTACATATATCTAAATAGAATTTATTCTGATAGGTTTAATTGATTACAAGGCGGCAGTCGTAGAATACGTGTTTATTATCCAGCAGTGCGGTTCAGAGTCTATCGCAAACTCACGATAAACCCTGTATGCTTATCGCGTCCGCAAATTGATTGTCATTTCAGTTCGATTTAACTCTCCCAGAGCTATCCTTCACTCGATCGAAGTACGAAATACTGAACTAACTAACTAAAAACTGAACTAAGTAAACGGCGAACAAAACTTTAGATTTCTTTAGGAAACTAAATACAGACGGAGGTACGGAGGACGGAGGACTAAATACTTGTAGGAAAGTTGTAGCTTGACAGTTTTCGATAATTCCATTTCTACAGAAGTGATGAATTCTATTTTAGTTAATTTTAAGTGTGTTCAAACCTCTGATTCTCCTCTTCTGCTTAGTTAATTTTAAGTAATACCTATTACTTAAAATGAACTAAGCTGAAATTTAAGATTTTTTTTAGCTTTTTATTTTTTAGCTAAGTGTAAATAAAACGTATTTAATGTTTTTGAAGTAAGATGAAAAAACATGCACATGCAAGCACAACATAGTAATGTTAAAATACAAGTATAACTTATAGATTATGATTATGACTCTTATTTATGTTTTTTTATAATATTCGTGTATTGTTATTCAGTTAAATTTCATTTGACATGAATCATGTTATTTTAAATGTTCTTCTTGTTTCTCTTCTATATTATATTATTATAACCGGTTCATAAATAAGTTTCCAATCGAATTGTAATAAAATCGAATCAAAATCAATCGAGCATAGCGATCGGATCGACCAGGGCAACATAGACGCGCAGAGCGAGACGACATGAAGGTCGACAATGGAACCAGTTTGTTGGACGCCGCAAGGTGCCGCAGGCCAGGTTAAGTGCACTGTATTACCATCATCGCCCGGCCCTTTCATGTTCGCTTATCTCCTAGTCTAGGAGATCTAAATGAGCGTCTTTAATGGTATTGTGAAACATCCAACAGCGTAGTTTAAAATATAATAGACCTGTTTAAATGCCATTAATTTGTTAAAAACATATTTTTTCCTACCTAACCGGTTTTATAAATTTCATTGATCTTCACACTTCAATAATCAATCATCAAATTCTTTCTTTAAATTATTTCGCCACGCGGGAATAACTGAAATAAATGAAATAACTTAAATTTTTTGTGTGAAAATTATCCCATTTTACTTTAAAGTTTTTAATTTATTTTATAGTCGTCAAATTATCAATAAAGTAAATGATTTAAAAACAGTAAGGCGTTACGTCATGCCTAGGTATTTGCAAAAATGTACCGAACCTGCGACGTTTACTAAAAAAATATTGATTTGACTTGCCAGTCGTCTACCCTATTTCACATTGCACGTTTCATTTTCTAATTAAATATCAGTTGTTTATTAAAATTGCCAATTAGAGGTCATTCTTTATTGCTATATAAAGTAGAATAATAGTATTTTTATCGTTTACATAACACAAGTTAAAATAAAGGAATGCCCTAAAATATTGTTTTTAATAGAGGTAACAACTTCATTATAATTTTTAGTACTTAGAACAATCGTTAAAATTCATGCACAATGGTGTCAGACGGACAGACGTGCTTGTCATAAAACTGCCCTGTTGAACTCCATGTAATAATAGAGAAAGCGCTTAACCGCGCTTTAATTACAAGAATTACAGTGTTACGTCTATTAAACATCTGATTGTTTTAAAACAATTGCGACCTGCTTTCTGATTCGCAGTTATCGTAAACTGTTTGTCATTAACATGATCCATGTGATATTAACTTATACAAACATCTATTATTTTTAAATCTAATAGAAAATACTTTAGTCAATCGAATAGACGAACACTAGCTATTATGTTTACACTAGCTGTTATGTTACAAAGTAACCGTACATAAATGTCAGAGCGGTTTAGATATTTATTTGCAGTTGCGTAACACAAAAGAACGTCACGCTTCAAGCGGTCATATTACTTGCCTATTTACATGTTTAACATAAATATCTACTTTAACCACACACTCGGACTTATTAGGAGCTGCTTAAGCATTAAAAAAGTACTAATGTCCATTATGAGTTTTTAATGAGACCACGCGCCGTACGTAGAAGTTCGTACTAAATTCCTATCTAAAATACTGTACTGCCATACAATATAAAAATAACTTATAACTTCATTTTAAATCACATTACAAAACAATTTTATATCATATTATACACAAATCTGATTCTTTGTAATACTAGGAGTGCCTAAAAATAATATCAGTGATCTCCTTTGTTTAATTTACCGGTACACCGACGAAATCTGGAGGCGCGAGGGTAGCTACGGTTTCCATAACAACACGCGCCTGGTGGTTACCCCCCTGCCCGTGCCGTGTCGCCCCCCGGCTCGTCCCCCGCGCGGTATCGATCCTGTCGTCCCTCCGCCCCGCACCACTCCAAATCAAATTACAGGAGCACGAGCATCGAGCAAGCGAGCGGCGCGCAGCAGCGGCGAAGCGCGATCGGCCGAGCCTTGCCTCGCTTGCCTCTGAATCAACTTTGTATTGGCGGGCGTAATAGTATTTTAATTCTATTGGCGCGCTTTTGACTGTGGCCCCTTTAATAGCTTGTTTGCAAATTGGTACCAACACATAACGACGTAGGCGGCTGATTTAGCGTGATTTCATCGAAGAACCTTACAGATTTTTAAATAGCTCGTGTTCTATCCATTTATCCATAAATAATATAGAGTTTATTTTTAAAGTATGATGAGCATTATAGATAATAGAGGTATGTGAAACTTGCAGATCATCTTCATCTTAGAATCTAAACATCATACTGAATAACGTGAAAAATACTGATTCAATTTAAATACACGATAATTTTTTCACGATAATGTATATTTATTTTGCTTGTGGACCATTCAAAGTAAAGGTATTTTTTTACATGGCAGAATGAGAACGAAGTTGAAGTGAGGGCTGAACAAACATAAAAAAGAAAAAAAAATATGTATATATATACGGTCGAATTGAGAACCTCCTTTTTTTTTCGTCGGTTAAAAATATATTTAAATCACATCATCATAAACGTGCATAAAGACATGTCAATTATTATTAACAATTGACTAAAGTAGATGGGTTTGAATAGTCAAAAGCGAACAAAAAGGTAATGTAGCAATGGTAGTATGAATTCAAGAAAAAAAGGATCAACAACCTTTTGAACATAAACAAAATTCTATTTCAATCGAATGGCAGCAATACATTCAAAGTCGATTGGTTCCGCTTTACACAACAATTGTACCTATATTGATTCTAGAAGTTTTCGCTCGTACTGCCAGCAAATTAGAGCTGTTATTCACTTTGCCGCGAGTAATGAATAACCATTGTTTAAATAGTGGAGTGATTGATTCGCGATGTGGAATGTGTGACAGAACTAAAACAAACACGATGAGATTTTATAGCGATCGGCAATAAAATCGATTATCGTATCGAATCGTTCACAACCGAGGGGACCGCAGCCGCTCGGGGACATTTTAATGAGGGAATGCCGTGATGCCGACTCGAGTAAACCGAACAGGACATTTGTCTCCTCGAATAATGGAAAAGCGCTGAAAGGATATTTATCAAAACCGACGAAGCTCTTTCGACAATTTGTTTTATCAGGGTTATATCGTCAATCGTTAATATTGATAATAAACTTATCGCATCACAGACCCGTACGAATATTGTAATCAAAAGATTTAATAGCGTAAACTTGCTTTCCATAAACGACCTATCAGTCGTCAACTTTTGATTATTAATAGGACATTATTGCCGATATTCTTCTCGTGTAGGGGACACAACGCAACTCTTTCCTTACTTGCCTTTTGGTTGCCTGTCTCGTCATGTTACTTTGGTATATTATATTAATCATAACACAATTAAACGTATATGCAAATAGCAATTATAGATTTTTTACTGTTATACAGTTGAATAGCATTAATGTGAAATGTGTAAAGTTTTGAAAAAAGGAACATGTGTATTAAGCATCGAGAATCGAGATACGCCAGTAATAATAACTCACTGGTATTAAGTGCTTTTGTTCAAACTGAAACTTTGAGTTGAGCTTTGACGAAAATTTTACTGATTTAAAGATTTTGGATATATAGATTTGATAAAATATGCGACGATGTACAAGATCTCCAATAATATATGAATAGCAGAGATGGGAATAACGCAATTTGTTTTGTTTTTTGCTAATATTTTTCACATTACAAATATAAAATATTTACAGCTCTGAATATATAGCAAACTGGTGCCCATTACAATATCTAACTTGTTTTACATGTAAAGGGCTTTTGCAGGAGGTAGCAACATTAAGCATATGATTTTTTGTCGTGCAAGGAACGATAATTATTGTTAATGAACAAAAACAAGAGTCTGAGGACATTTAAATACTACCTCTCTGGCAAATAAATAAATTGTAACAATTATAACAACTGCATTTGTAGTTATAACAAGACAACAATGTACGAAAATTTTAAAACAGAATCATACATTATGCGAATAACTTTACAAACTTACCTATACATTATATTTGCATTCTCATTATTAGTAACATTGTTTGGCATTCTTCATGCCTTTCATGTTAGGACATATGTACACCGATGTGTTTAAGAATTGATTTGTGCCCTTAGTACGTAATAATTGACCAAAGGAAGTAGGTACAACCTCGTACGCTCGTTTAGATAGTAAATAGACATCGTGATAAGTACTTACTGTGACACAGTAAATTTGTCGTTAAATGATGTCGGCGTGTTGCGTGATTCTGATGAGCGTGTTCTTGGATCGTCGCCAGTTGTGTACCAGACACTTCCACAAACGTTCTAACGAAAACATTTATACTCGACCCGAGGTGATTCACTTCTCTTTCATTTATTAACTTGTACCGATGTCAAACAAAAACCATTTATTTACTTTTTGTTAAATAAAATACATCTTACTTCGCCTACCACAAAACTTGGGATAGGTATCGTTTTAAATTGTTCATGCAGTACACTAAATCAGAATTGTAAATGTCTTTGGATTTCCGCCAATGTTACTCTGTTCCCAACTATCCAAGTATTCATAACTGCCTTAATCGAAATACGGTTTTGGTGTTTCTCTACACGGGTAAAACTTGGTTTTACTTGAAATATGAGAAAAAATGTACAATGTTTTGTTTCTTTCTTATAAATCTGAATTTTTCTATGTATCATGCGTATGTACTTACAATAAAAAATAACAAAGTATGTATATTCATGTTGTAATATAGTAGATACAACCTTTGCTTAATTTGGGTCTAGAATGTAGATGACACTGTGTATAGTGTGTTTACCGTAATCTCCTAAAATATATTATTTCTCGATGGCTTGGAAAAACATGGATTAGTAGTGGTAGTTAACCTCAAATCACTTCCATTAGATTAATCAAAGGCATATAAAAATGTAATGTAAAATTGTGATAACATTCGGTGAAGTTATTTTAATTGTATGGAGATGTTTTAGAACTTTGAAATAAGAATGATGTCAATTCTCATCTCCGCTTCATCGTTAGATTTAATGTGTGTAAAAAAGGAAACTGGAAATCGTATTATTGTTTTACGTTCTAAAATGAAACTTGGATAAGTATTAGAAAGTTTAAATGCGTTTAGGAGCTAAATAATTGCTGTATAATTGCACTAGAAATATACGAGCGGTCGTGGGAGCACGTGTCGGCGTCGGGAATTCGTGATCAGTGAAACGATATCGAGTGACCTCAGAGGCAAGAGGGTCGCGGGGTGAAACGGCAGCGACTCGACCGCGTACACGATTGCCAAGTACACATACATATTAACATAGCTAGAGGGCGCTAATAAACACCTACGAGGCTACGCACGTACAAGCCCACTTCGTGCGGACACAAATTGCTTTTGTTCGCCGAGGAACGTGCTGTGATGGAACCAGCTGGAATTATAGCCCTCTTATTGCGGCTGACTGCTGATGGACTTACAATGAGCAACTTCTCTCGGTTAATTACTTGTAACTTTTACCTTTTCTAATACTATTTACCTATTTGTTGCTAAGTCTCTAACGTATATAACAAGTAGTTGCAAGCAACCAGTTTGAGGTTAGTTTAACTGAGAATGTTTTTTGTTAATTAGGAACATACGTTTTCATATTCAATATTCTTTAGAATTCGGATTACGGTTCCTTCGATCCTTTCAACAAATTCGTGGTTAAAAAGTCTTTCTCTAAAAATTAATAAATAAGCAAGATTGAACTTTGCTTCGTCTATCGAAAAAAACCCTAACGTAGTCGTACCAAAGAGAATATTTTTTTTTTGCTTTGACTCTACCACCAACAATAGTTTGATATCGATGACAGCTGATGTCATAGAGATATTATGATTATCGCAAAAACGACGGGGTGTTATAAGTTTGACGTGTCTGTGTGTGTGTGTGTGTGTGTCTGTCTGTCTGTGGTATCGTAGCTTCCGAACGGATGACGCGATTTTGATTTTGTTTTTGTTTGTTTGAAAGGCGAATTAGTCGGCTGTGTCCTTAGCTATGTTTGGTGAAAATCGGTCCAAGATGGCCACCGCCACAAAATGGTGGATTCCATACTTTTTCACAACTCCCTCAATATGGGTATCAAATGAAAAGGCTTGATTAGTAGAATACTATACACTAAGATAAATTTCAAATGCAAGATGACTGTTCATACTATTTTTATTATTTTGTGTCGGGGGTTTCTTAAATGTTAAATTTTAATCTTTGACTGTAGTAAATATAACACAATTATCATGAATGTTAAAGGTTTTATTAACATAAAGACACAATCTAAAATCCTGTTATCACATTTGGAGTAGCGTATTTCGCAGCAATGACATAATTAGTGATTATCTCATAACAAATAATGAAACTAAGTGTTCTCCCTTCTTGATTTTTTTTTTATCTTTAACGTTAATAGGCGTGATTTTGATAACATCTCTCAATGTTACCAAGTCTATTGTGGCAAAAATTAATCTAATTTCTATTAACAGGGAGGAAATCGATGAATGCGAAAATTAACCCATCCGCGACGATGGAAGATAATGGTTGCCCTCTTGGATCTGAGTTCGAGATAGTAATATCTTGATACATATATAAAAATACTTTGTATATCTTTGAATTTAACCATAGAGTACAGTCATGAAGCGTAAATTCATTCTATCAATCAATCATTCAAAACAGGCACGACTCAAGTTCTTGATTTTAAGATCGAGTCATTATCAGCTCAGATTGCTCTTTGAGTACCAGCACCCCTTAGATTGACTAAATCAATAAAATGGTACAATTCGTTAAACGATATTATTAACTGTTAATAACTCTATATAAAAATAACGAGGATTATCTTTGTAAATTAATAAAAAATATACATATTTCAAAAGACAAAAATAAAATCCTATTATAAAGTTTGGGCCTTAGAAAGTAATAATGACGGGATGCCAGAGTAGTCCTTGTGGTATACTAGAGTATACTGTCGGATCTACGAGTATTTAAAAAAAAAAATAATATCATACGGAGTGTCAGTTGCCAAAATATTCTAATCCCCTATAGTGACTAAACAAAGTATTTACAGTAACTTTCCAATTCTCAGTAAACATTGGGTTCAAAACTTTATAAACGTGTTTGTTTCATAACTTTGTATGCACCTTATAATCCAACAAGTAACTACAGAATCTTCCAAAATGATGTATACAGCTATTGTTTAATAAAGACGTAAATAAATGCGATAAACCGGGTTAATGTGCACCGAACTAGACACCTTTATCAGAATAGGATCAGTCGATACCAAAGATAACGCGTCTGCCGGTTTATTTAATATATGATAATATTGTATACAATTCCATCAAAATTTTCATTAAATTGCCAAAATGATGTATTATATTCAGCATACAGCTATTATAGCATATATTTTATCATCATCAGCCTATACGTGTACTGGAACTTTGTTCACGTATACTTCTTTTGATGCTGACTGTAATAAAGGTTTTATTTTGATTTTTTTATTTGAAAATATTATTGTATACCTACTTAAAAAAAAAAAAAAAAAAAAACTTACGTACATGATAACATCGAAAGCTAAATAAAAAATGCAAATAAAATGATTAATTAATCATCAGTAATCGTTTTAAAAACGAAGTACCTACTAAAATTAAAGAAGTAGTAGGTATCTAATGAAAAGCATCATAATATAGTCATAAATTAACGAGACGTTGTCAATACAAAATTTAATTATCGTTGAACTTAACATGAATAAATTGATACAAAGTTAAGCTCTGTAAAGATTATATTTATGATTCTTGTATTTTTTATGAGCTGCTGTAAAACATGCAATCCCAGATAAAATGTATCCTTTATAAAGCTCTATATCTAATCTCATTCAAATAGAAAAAAGAAACAAGGTTACAGTCATGTCAAACATACGAGCTCGTTTCTTATTTTATTTTATCTGTGTCAAGATAGACAATATTTATGTGTGTTATCTGTGTGCCGCTGTCTCATCTATTAGTTGTCCGTTGGGTACCAGGCGAGCATAAAAGTAAAGAGAACGATTTGGCTTAATAATATCGTTAGTGACTCGGTTGACAGAGTCGTATAAATTATACCGGTCAACACTAACATAAAAAAAATCTCCTTCGTTCTTCATATGGCTATAAAACCCATATATAATTATCTCTTTACTTTATTTTAATTGGCTGAAAAAAAAATCATCAAAAGATATAATTACATACCTACAAAAACTTTAAATCTTAATAGCTACACATTAAGGCATAATGTACCTCGCAAGCAGCTTAAGCTCTTTTCACATCTAAATCAAAAACAAATTACTTTCATAAATATAGTACATAGGTACTTATAAAATTTGATGTGAAGTAAAGGCGGAAGCAGCGAAGAAAAATCTAACTTGGTATGCGATTCAATGGCAAAAGGAATTCCCTTTTGCGAATATCCAACGGCAAAAGCTGAGCTGTTTGTAATAAAATATTATTACATAAATAATATCCTTCATATTCATGACAGACATTCTGAACATTAAAATAATAGTCACCATACGCTTTTTGTATACGCTTATTGTGGTTAGTATCTAGTGGTTGTGGTGTGTGGTTAGTAGTACTCAATAAGTTGTTACCATCCGTCCCCTACAGTCTCACCATTTATGGTCACAGCTCCTATCCTGAGCGTCCTAGCTTGATGTTACATAGCCTATAACTTTCCTCAATGAATACTCTATGCCATACAAGAAAAATTATTGAATTCTGACTGATAGTTTGGCGATTGGCGCGTTTAAACAAACAAAAAACAAGTTTTCAGCTTTATTATTGACTAGCTAGCTTGACTAGACTAGCTTGCTAGCTTGACTAGATGACTAGCAACCCGCCCCGGCTTCGCACGGGTAGTAGAGACATCTTTAACATCATATTTCAACCAATTTACACAAAACGTTAACAAATTATACACCTAAACCTTCCTCATGAATCACTCTGAATATTGGCGAAAACCGCATGAAAATCCGTTCAGTAGTTTTCAGTTTATCGCGAACAGACAGACGCGGCGGGGGACTTTGTTTTATAATAATACTAGCAACCCGCCCCGGCCCCGCACGGGTACAAATTATACACCAAAACCGTCCTCATGAATCACTCTGTCTATTAGTGAAAACCGCATGCAAATTCGTTTAGTAGTTTTTCTGTTTATCGCGAACAGACAGACAGACAGACGCGGCGGGGGACTTTGTTTTATAATATGTAGTGATCTTCTGGCTTGTTGTCCGCAATGTTATTGGATTAGTATGATTGCAACCCTGGCATCTACCACAGTGTTGTGTAGGGATGCGGTACTCAAAGTACTAAAGTTTTATCATGTACCTAATGCACTGCCCATCAAAACTAAAACGTCTCCATGACAAAAATCGTCGAATGTCCGTCTTCACTATGCTCTAATGCAGTTTGCATTACCGAAGGATGTCATTTGTGATAAGTGGTGCGTTCCTGAACTTTTGGGTATCGTCGTACGTCGCAATTTATGTTAAAAAAACACAAATTGGGACGTAGTGACGATGTTTTTTCCACGAGACTTACAAGTCTAGATAGCTTTTGATACTGGTAAAAACATTATTTCACACTAGGTTTTTCTTTCAGCTTTGTCCACGTGTGTCTCATTTACCAGGGTAATTAATAATCCTATGTATTGATTTAGGTCATGTCATGAACTATCTGTGTGCCAAATTTCATCCGAATCCGTTCAGCCGTTTTTGCTTGAAAGAGTAACAAACATCCATAAATCCTTAATCCTAATCCGTAAGATTAATTTAACAAGCTTTGGTAGGTTTATAATGTATAGTGTACAGGTTTATCTGAAAATGATCCAAGGAATGAGAGATTTAATTTAATTAATATTAATGTATAATTAAACTTTCTAGATACTGTTTCTTATTTCTACAACTACATAATAACTATATATATATTTAGTTCTTGTTTTAAAATAACGAAATACTCTGCGCCCACTCGTCGTAAATTGACAAGTAAAATCATCACTTCCATTAATCAATATTTTAACTAGAATTAGCCAAAAGATTCTGTTGGAAATAACAAAAAAATATATTCATGTGTATTTTTGTTTTTACAAACAAATTCGTTTCAGAAGAATCATTTGTAGACGAGCCAAAAGATATAAAACATAAATGTCTGCTTTAATGATCACACAAGTAGCATAGTCATTTTTGTAATAAGACGAATGTAGTCTCAATAAATGTTAATAGCTTCGCAGAGTATGATTCTAATGGAGGAATTATTATACCTCTGACTGAAGTTTCTCACGCATCGGATAACCATCAACTATGAAAGTAAAGTAAGTATCGTATGAAATATGTGCTATAAAAAATAAAGAGCCACTCACATAAATAAAGTGAGAACTTGAGGCGAATACGTGATTATTCAAGTTCGGTTGCAGAGGGGACCACCGGCTGGCTCAGATAAAGGGCCTTCTAACTCGCTCTCGTATTTCATTTCACTCAAAATGGATTCAGCCTCAGACGCAAAAATATTTATATTATATCAAAAGAAAGATCAAAAGTGTTCGCGAATATGAGAGCGAACGACCGCGAATAACATGGGGTGGGGAGGGGGAACAAGGACCGGTGAGGGATTTTTATCGACATTGATGTTATGAGTTGACTTCATACGATATAGCGTTGCGGCGGAAATATTGTAATCTTAACACGAATACAAAATTCAGATAAAGGTAATAATACCACAGGTAATACGCTTACTGACGTATCCCGAACTCATGGCGTGGAAGCATCCACATCTCCGCAGTCATATTTGTATGGCATTGTTTAATTTTTATATCAAACCTATCGTTAGCGTAATGTTCGTGTTAACTGTGAATGAGAATAAAACGATGCTTAGATTTATTTTATAACTGTAGTTTATTAGACAAATAATAATCAAATGTTAATTAAGAACGTTTTAAGCTTCATATACCATACGCTAGTAGCATCGTGAACATAATTCAACTTTAATTACTATCGTTAACAACAATAATTATTACAGTCTTCTTTATAGTATAGTAATAATATTTTTCTCAATAAATAAAAGAGCGGTATGAAAAAACGACATCCACAATTACATACGAACGTTAAAGAATTATTTTCATAAAATAATTTCGCTTTATCTTTTCGAGACGAGCGCGAGCGTAAATGATTACGAATGTGAATAACAGTCGCGTAGGTTGAATGTACGTTGTAGTCATTTCAAATAATCAAAAGAGAGGAATATTTATGTGTGTACCAAACATCGTTATTTTTTACGTGGTCATAATAATATATAAATGAAATAACGAGCGACTTACATGCAATGTGCAGCATGTACTCACTACCACAACCACTTTAGCAGTACCAGGGCTACATAAAAGTGATGCAGGTGACATCTTGTACTTTATAATTTCTTTTTGCTGATATACGTTTGCGGGTTTATTTTTATAGCGCTCTAAACCAAAAGGGTTACCGTCGTCGTCGGCTCTTAATATTTTATAGAAGGGTTTTGTTATCGCTTGTTTTATGACCGCAGTGTTCTCGAGAGAAAAACGTTCGTTTTACGAACTTCCACATAATCAAATCCTTAACAAAACGTCTTGAACAATTGAGTAACAGAACCTATGAAATTGCTAAATTTTTATTTATTTTATTTTATTTTTAAAAAGAAAACTCCCGCATTAGGTATATTCCTGTGTCGCGGGGACTTCACAAACATTCAAACAACGGACACAAAAAACACCCAGACTCGGGACAAATATTTGTGGATCACACAAATTTTTGTCCCGCGCGGGATTTGAACCCACAACACTCGGCGCGGCGTAGTAGAGACATGACCACATAACCATTGCGCCATCCGTGCAGTCAATTTATTTAAGATTTTTGACTTACAATAATAATTTCTTTTGTGAAAATTTCTCTAGCGTTTATCTTGATGTAATAACGTAATTCATTTTAGACTTCATAAATTTGTTAACTCAACGACTTTATACTTTATACGAGCAATTCTTGTATCCACTTATTTAAAAAATATGCATTGTTTTTTACTAATAAGATTCCCCGAAACGGCTGTATTAGATAAAAAAAATGTATTTCAAATTAGATAATGTTCAACTTTGTAAGTTCTATATGTACGAACGAGCAGATGCGAATTTAAAAAAAAAATATTTTCAATTTTCAAAGACTGTTGTTGATGTTATATTTCATAACATTATCAACAGTCTTAAAGATACTAAAATATGGTCTTAAAGTGTCTTTTCCGGCTTGTATTTTTTGTGTTTTTTTTTCTAACGTTGAATTGATATATGCCAGGGATAGGGCTGCCATCCGTCCGGGTTTCCCCGGATTTGTCCTAGTTTAGAGGGCGTAAATCCCGGACTCTATGCCAGGGGCACCTTATAATTATTAGATGAACAAGCTGTTTAATTTAATAAAAAAAATGGAATCTGTGTTTTTTTAAGGTGTCCGGGAAAGAATCTCGATTTCACACATGTGTCCGGGATTTTTGAAGAGATTGTCCGGCGTCGGCAATTTAAGTGATGGCAGGCCTAGCCAGGGATAATTGGCATTTCGGAGAAAGTGATTACATCCATTTGTATTCTTTAGAACCATGTAAAGTCCATGTAATAGTTCATAACACTCAACTATAACTAGTTTACTTTAGCTAAGTGCCTCCGGATATTCTAAAAACGATTTATTCTTCTTAAGCTTTGTTATGTAACAATGCCGCCCCACGGGCGGACGAGGGAATCTTCAGTGCAGTTTATACACCCTCATTTTACCTTTATTCTAATTATTTTGCAACCACAATTAGCAAGTCACAAACAAGTAAGTAACAGGTATTATTTCGAACAGAAGTATGTGCAATTAAGCTTTAATTAGGAAAGTTGAAAACCACCCTGCAAAATTAATCAAATTACTGAACTGCTACAGGAACAAACATGCGTCTACTGGGATAGGATAGCTAGAGCCACATCACACCCGTATGCATATAATCTTCATATTTGAATTCGGCTCGTTTGGAGAACGCCCACTTCTCCAACCCAATCTGTTTGGCTTATTTCATTTAAAAATTGTCTAACAACTAAATTTTTAATTTTAGAAGGAACTTCATTTTGCTAATAATATAATCAGAAAATAATATACGTGCTCGCGGCCAGTAGCCTAGGTATGCTACTGGCGGCGAGAACAGGATTATAAAAAACAAAACGAATAAAACTACTTCATAGCGGAGTCTGAATAGACTGAAGTGCAGTAACTCATTTTCACGAAACTAGCCTTTGTGTAATTATTGTAAAATTGACTTTACTCCACTTACTTTGAGTATTTATTTCCTGTGAGACTATAAAGCATAGTACGACTTGAGATCTTCAAATTCTAGGCCAGATGTGTGTTTGATATTTACCTTTTCTTGTATACACACCGTGTTGGATGTCTAAGATTATTGAACAATGAACAGCACGGTTTCCTTTTGTTATTTTTGCTGGCACGTCGCGTCGGTAGATGACTTCACAATTTGTAGCATTACTGACAAAATAACAGACAAAGGTGACACTTTGTCCATAGAACATAATATCTTTACCTAATTGGATATGCAGCGTCTACAGATTTTGACAGTAGTAAATGCTTCATAATATGTTTCATTTATATATCCTATTACATTCTGACTAGGACTATAAAAAAACCTCGTCATTTGCGGAAAATAAATGGAACTAATTTATTTTAATGGCAAGAGTAACTTTAAGACGTCATTAACATCTCGGCATTGTTGATTGTTGTCAAAATATAAGCGTAGTCTATTTTGAGTTTGTGAGATTTTTATGTGTTAAAATAAATGTTAGAAATGTATTTAAGTATTTGTCGAAAACAAAGTCTGAGAGATTGGACTACATTTCTCCGAATAACATTACACAATGAAAATTGGCTATTGGCCTCAATATCATTATAACTAAAACGCAGTTTGGGCTATAGTAAAAGGAAAATAGCTTTCAGTGAATGTTGTTTTCGATAGTATTACCTTCCTAAAATTAGTACAAGAATTTTTTGAGGGCAAATATTTAAGAGATTCTATAAAAAAAAACATTATAGAAACAATGTTTTTCAAATTATTGACTGTTATTCTTATTTCGTAGAATTCTTTTAACAGAAACATGGAACAGCTGCTGCTAACACATAATAAAATAAAAGAAAATTACAGAAACAGGGATAGACCCTTTACTTCTGGTTGAAACGGGAATTGAAAAAAAATAATAGTTATGTTGGCTGTGAAAGTGATTCATCAAGTAATGATAGTAAGTGTGTTTGGAACCCAAAGAGAAAAGAGATAAAAAATGCCATATGAAGTTGAGAATTTAGATTCTGATTTTGAAGACTATTAAATATCATATTAGCTTTGATGGTTTTATTTCCTTGATTTGATTGCATGCTTTGACCTGGGTAGAATGCTATTTATTAGTCTGAGACATTTTATAAGTACACTTGTACATAATGTACATATGTAAGTTTATAAAAAATAAAGCTTCCTTGAATAAGTCCAAAATAAAAATGTTCCAAAATAAAAATTCACCATAGTAGTAATTCATAAGGTTATGTCTTACCATCTACACAAATTTTGAACCCCCGATGCAAAAAGGAGAGTTGTTATCAGTTTAATGTATATTTTCCTGTGGCATCATAGCTCCTAAACGTTTGACAATTCACATGGGTATGAATATACTTAGTGTTACAATGAAAAACGCAATTGAGGCGCCCCTGGACCAGGTTTTTTATTTTCCCATTTAGGCTATACCAAGGACACTAAAAATAATATAAGGGGACGAGTCAAGTAATTCTCCGAAATAGTGCATTACATCTGTAAAATTCAACAAACGGCATATATTTTTTCCCCATTATAATTAAATTTAAATACATACATAGAATATTGTATCGTTTTAATACTTTACAAAGCGTTGATTCCTGTAACAAGTAATGCAGTGTTACCAAAAAATTAAATTGTTTTATTTATAATAACCTCTTCTCTGGCTTCCTTTATTCTGTCTTTTTATTGTTTCGTTGAACTTCACTTTGAAATTTTTTTACGTATCTAATAGATTGTTACAATATCTTCAAGAATATTTTGAAGTTATTATAGAATCATATTTGGTTTTATAGATGTTCAATTTATTCAGATTTGGTATTTGACCAAAATACAAATATGTATAGAAAAAACATTTATACGGAAATTTCAGATAGAAAATATTTAAGCTGTATCTAAAATTAATGGAACGCTTAAACACAGTGATTTAAGTAAGTGTTCCTTTGTCAGATACACCCTGTATATGGTATTTTATAATCTGCACTTCGTCTTAAAATAAGAACAATTGTCTTGAGAAGTTGTAACATTATTGCAAGATGCAATTGATGCAAACACATCGCGTTCACTTGTAAAGTCGTAACTGAAGCATGTTTCATTTACAAACTATCTACAGGATCGATTACTAATAATGAATAATACAATTTACTACAGAAATTATCGATTTTGTAGACAGTACGACTGAAACTGGATATTTTAGAAAAATTACTATTAGGCTGCGCTTCCACCGTGGCCGTGCGAAGTAAAACAAATTTGCGTTTTCAAGGTTTGTGTTCCCAGTGTCCTTGATTGGTACTATACACCTAGTTCTATATATTTATAGGTATAAAGTAAAATTCATATAAAATAAAATGTAAAATTTTGCTGTAAATAAAAAACATCGTTTTTAATATATATGACCAGCTGTTGCCTGCGTCTTCGTTTGCCTGGAAATTTTGGTGAAATCTATCCCACGGGAACCGTAAATTTTTCGGGATAAAAATAGCCTATTTGCTATTCTAGACTAAAATCTATCTCTGTGCCAAATTTCATTCAGATCCGTTTAGTTGTTTTTGCGTGAAAGAGTACCAAACATCTATCCATCCATCCTCACAAACTTTCGTCTTTATAATATTAGCAAGATAGACATCGTAGATATATAAAGTACACAAACAACATGTTTTATTATCCGTATTTAAAGGACTCAAACTAATAGCTTTAAGCCAAGATATGCAATGTTATAAATTAAAATAAGACGCAAACACGATTGTAATCAGACCTGTAGCTTTTGTTCATTGAATCGATTATCCCACGCGTTCCGATAATTTCTTGTAGCCTTATCTTAACGATCTTATCGATTATGAATATCGATTCATGGACACTAATGGTTTGTACATAAATATGTAACGAGATAAAACAAATAAGTTAACATAATTTACACGGTATAAAAAATATAGCGAGCATAGGTTGCCTTCGTACTGATAGTAGACGGTTACCATAGATCATAGATTTTTGCAAGACTAATCCTAAAACCCAGTGTTTTTAGCTTATACTGTATAATCTAGTTTATATCTAGGTAAATACAACTTGGACGATATTCCATAACTTTTGTGTACGACGGAATTTCTATGTAACCGCATGACACGCGACCATTTCAAATGTCACGCTGAACTCCTCGGCAGTGGAATCTCAAGCAATTTCCCAAAATACTAAAAATAAAAATCGTAAACACTCAAATTAGCAAATTCACTGCTCATGTTGTCCCAGCGGACGCAATTTTTTTTTGTCGCACCAGGCTGTAGCAAATATACAAAAAAATAAAAGAATTTGACTTAGGGATTGTCCGTTAATCACGTGAGGCTCGGAAGGGGTGGAGGGGGCTCGCAAAAAGTCACGTAATATCACAAGAGGGTGTAGTGAGATATCACGTGTATTTATTTTTTCGTAGAATGCGATTATATCTGTATTTAAAGATAGTATTTGAACTTAAAAAATTACACGTAATTTTGGTTAGGGGGGGAGGGGGTTAGTCTAAAACCTCACCACGTATCACCAGGAGGGAGGGGGGGTTAAAAATGTGCTAAAAAACATCACGTGATTAATGGACGACCCCTTAAACATAACTTTGATGCACTTATTTCTACGTAAGCATACAAAAGTCAGGGAGGGAGCAGCTGCCCTCCCCTGACTCCCTCCCCTACTGGGTACACCCATGACACTACTAAAGCTAAGGGGTTCAAGGCCCCTTGTCAATTTTGGATCATCGATAATCCTCAAACTGTTTTATGTATTTGTCGTTCTTTTAAGTAGGTGTGTCATTAAAAAATATAGCTGTCAGATATGTCATCCGTTCTCGTAACAAAAGGCAAGTGACTAAGTTTTAAGTATTGATTACAGCATAAACTAAAATATACTGGACTACAGCGCCGTGTATTTCAATGCTGATTGAGTCTGTCCTGTCAGCTTCCTTTAGGAGCGTTATTTTATGTGTTTTTTAAGAATCTAACTACTATACTATTGACTATAAACAAGTACCTAAGTTACTACCTAAGGCAAAGCAAAACTTTTGCTTTACCTTTTCTTATATCTTAGTAAACCTAGCTTAGTACAACAATTTTACAGTTTACCTTTACGAGAATTATCGCTTACATTTAGGCCTGCCATCACTTAAATTGCAGACGCCGGACATGCTCTTCAAAAATCCCGGACACGTGTGAAATCGAGATTCTTTCCCGGACACCTTAAAAAAAAGGCTGATTCCATTTTTTCATTGTTTGTTAACTTAAACAGCTTGTTCATCTAATAATTGTAAGTTGCCACTGGCACAGTGTCCGTGTTTTACCCGGACACTTTTGGAAAACCCCGCACGGACGCTCCCCGGACGCCCTCTAAACTAGGACAAATCCGGGGAAATCCGGACGGATGGCAGCCCTAATTACACTTAATGTGATTAGAATTTACTAATTAATTTATAAATGTGCTAGTCTGAAGACATACATTACCGAACAAACTAAGCATAGACCAATTTTCCAATTTAACTACGTGTAAATCTTTATTAAAAAATAAAACCTTACACCTTTTGGTATTTATCTCGAAATAGTCACAATGTTATCGATAACATGAAAATGATACCACGCCATCAATCACATCGGAGTGAGTTTGGTGTGTATGTGGGTATCTTGTTGCAATTGTGGTTTTCGGTTACAAATCACTGTCGCACCACTGACCAATGCATATAATCTGTACATACATCTGTTCATCTTTGGTTGTAGGTAATACTTGGTACAATGCTCCTCTACTGTGTGATTAGTTGGGCCTGAGTATGCTTGCTATATGAAGAGTGTTACATACGTTGCATATCATTTAGATACCTAGAAAGGTTTTATACCAAATAAGGGATAAATAAGGCCTTGCAAGAGGACGTAGGTTGTGACTGGAGGTGGTTCAGGCACGGAAAAAGAATAAGTTCAGAACAAATGATCTAGTCTAGGTCTAGTGATTAGTCAGGAGTCGTGGGTTCAATTCCCACCCAGTTCAAATCATTTGTTCTGTGTCTGGGTGTAATTTATGTGTGATAATATGTATGTATTTAGTGATATATAAGTATGTTTATGTTTATCAGCAGTTTGGTTACCATACTACAGGCTCTGCCTAGTTTGGGATCAGACGGCCGTGTGTGAGGTGTCTGAAGTTACTATTATTTAAAAAAAAAAACGACAAACGATAATAAACGGGCCAGTAGGGGTCGACCACGCAGAACATACGCTGATTAAATTGGTGATCTGAAGGAAGGGCAGCTCAGAAATACCCCAAACAGGCTTTTTTGGAAGGTTTAAGGACAGTAGAGAGGTAGAGGACAAGCTCGTAAGGTATGTAAGGCTAGAAGCCTACCCTGAAAGGAGAAAGGCATAAGTTTATCCCGGTATGGGGAAACAAGCACACGGCCTAATGGTGAACCGGTTACCGGTGCATAATGTAACCATAACAAATAACATGTAACACCAACCGTGTTAGTCAGGCGTTGGCAACCCCATCTCCCCATAAAACACATGCAGCGGTCGATAACTGCGTTCCTCTGTTGAATGTAAGTTGCCTCTTAAATTTAATTGCACTTTTTCCGACAACATTCTACTGTATCCTCTTGTACCTACTCGTTCTAATAGAAATTTTTATCTTATGAGTCAACTCCTTGTATTCTTCAATTGTCTTACACACAGTTTTACATACAGAAATACATACATACAAACTGGGAATACTTTTACTTGTGTAGTACGAGTTTTTTGTCTCACTGGCACACAACTATCTACAATATTAATAATATTATGATCCAAAATCATTAGATGAAAGTTATCACGTCTTTTTAAATGATATTCCTTGGTATGTGAACAACATGGACGCAACATAAAAGCGATCAATATCAAGTCAGAATTAAAATCTTTAGATGGTAGATTACATTATTTATACACATTTAACGTCAATCGTTATGTCTTTATCTTTAAATCTCTGAATAAAATCAAAATTTCTTACTAATATTAGCATAGATAAAATAATAGTCATTCGTAAATAACAGTATTTATAATCTACTTGCAAGTAATTCACGTAACTTGTGTTTGACAAAGAACTGATTCCCAACTATATACTTAGCTCACGGTTGAATAGACCAGTTCAACAAAACTAACTAGAGAAATACAATTGAACTATCATACTATACAACGGCATGAATAATGTAACGCTTATGGAGCGGCAACTGAACGCCCTCTGTAACAATAAAACATAAAGTATTTATCGTCTTATAAAACCCAATAGCGCTATCGCGTAGCCAATTGGAATCTTGATCGAGAATAAAAGTCTAAAGCACCTATAGATATACTGGTATTATTACTTACATATGAAATGATGGATTGGTATGATTGGAAAAATATCACAACGTTTGACAGAAAAGAGAAATAGACATATTTGAGTATCGTATGACCGATATACGGATATACTGATAACATTTTTGGTATTCTAGCTAAGAAGAGAAAGTTTAAACGTGACCTGAAGAAGTGGAATACCATTAAAACTTTATGTTTGATTTACACAAAATTTGATTTATGCTAGTGTTAAAAGTGCTTTGCAAGTTTTATAAAATTTATTTATCATTAATAGTTATCTCAATAAAGATGGAACAATGAACCGCAACAAATTAATGTCAAACTTTCATTTAGCAAAAGTAAATCAGCCATTAAATCCACTATTAAAACAAATTTGTTATTCTTTTATAATACGTAGCATATAAAATGTGGATAAAATGGAAGTTGACGGGTACAAGAGAAGAGGACGAACATAGAAAGATGGATGTACTGTGTGAAAGAAGATTTGGCTAGAGTAAGGGAGTAAGCAGTGAAATTAAGAACGATAGAGTAGAATGGAAGAATAAAACATATTGCGTCGATCCCAAATAAAATTGGGACAAGGATATGTAGATGATAAAGCGCAGATAAAAGAGTATGATAAATTGTGAAAATTATCTAGATGTTACATAACACAAAAAACAGTATAACATCAAGCTAAATCGTGCATTTAAATAAGACGAAGGTACCCTAAACGTCTTCAATGTTTACCAACGCCAGATGCTCAATACCTACTAATTTGAAAGAAGTCTTACAAGTATTGAGCAAGGTTTATGAGTAACCCAACCTACAAACCAACTATAAAAATACAAGCAGTCAGCGAGCAAAATAGCATGATTGAAATACCAACGTAAAATAACATGGTTACATAGTTTCAATTTAACATACAAAATAAAAGAAAAACCTAATATTTATTTATTTTTTCATAAGTGTTAGTAAATTGAAATTATCATAAATTATGTGGAGATTACAAATAAAATGCCTTATAAAAAGAACTAAAGAAACTTCTTCGGTTCTTAGTCTCAACAGAGACGCATGTTATAATCTTAAAACGCATGGGTAAATACAGCCGGCTTTACGAACTTTTATTTTTCTTGAATATTACGTAATACTTACTTATTGTATGAAGTAAATTAGTTAAATAGTAGAAATAATCTTCAAAAGTATTGCTTAACGCAATATTTTTCAGGCAGGTAATAAAAGTAATATGTGTATACGATATACTTTTGTATTGTGCTATATATATATAATCTTTGTTCTTAAATTGTATGACGTCTGCCATAAAACTAATCCATGCGTTTTAAGTGGATATAAGTACGTGGTTAGTTTTACAAGTAAAGTATATGACAATCCAACGTTTAAAAGTAAACCCTCATCGATTATAGTTTCCGGTGTCTCTTACCTTCCATTGTGTATATTGTACTCGGCCGTATCTGTGAAAGCTCGGCTTCCTCCGCCGATTATAAGGTTGGTTCTCGGAAAGCCAGCTGGCGTGTTCTCGTTCCCAACGTTCCCCGTCTCGACGGGTTAAGATTACAATGTCAATAGACGTTTCGGCTATTGAATTGCTCGCCCTGTTGGTACTACGGTCTTTTAAAAACATTCTTTAGATTAAATGTAGTTAGCAAATCGGTATAACGAGAAGTTTTACGAGTTCTTGTATGCTTTTTAGTACACATTAAGATTTCTCTTTTTTTTAAGATGCGGTTTAAATATACAACAAAGAATGGATTCGATGGAGGCCGTCATTTCAGATTGATCGACCTCCACGCATCAGCCGCCTTATTTGTAATATTTGCAAAATATTCCTCGTGGTCGTAGTGAATGATTCGATTATTTAAGAAGTTTATGATGTTTATTACTTAGGATACATACTGGGGAAATAAGAAAGGAGGGGCGCAAAAGGTTAAGTAATACAAGCCAGGCCAGTCTTAGGATGGGTGACCATTATTAACACATCAAGACTCTTCCGTGCCTCGGAGAGCACGTGGAGCCGTCGGTCACGGTTGCCAAAGGAACATCTGTGGCATTCGTTACGGGTAGTTGGAGCCCTAAAAAGTTCGACATCCTGGTTTAACTACAGAACTTCGATATCGCCTAGTACTAGGGTTGTGGAGGTCTGATGGCAGTCGCTTCACGTAAAATTTGAAAGTTCGGCCGTATCGTAGTTAGACTGAAAGCCGTCCCCAACTTAGTTGGGAAAAGGCGCGGAGGATGATGATGGCTGGGGAAAATAGGAATATTAGTAATTATATGTAGAAATAATGACAAGACGTAATGTAAATTAGAAAAAAAACACTAAATTAACTTAAAAGAAAACATAAAGGAATTTTAAAATATATCGCCACCCGGCAAAAAAAGTGTCATAATACAAAAACAGCCATTTAAAGAAAACGCGTCTTTTATGCCGGTGACTTGGTTCGCTTTTTCACTGATGTTTTTACAACTGACCAAATGCAACATTGACTATTCAATGCTATAAAAATGTCAAAACGTACCTAACATGTGATATGACACTTTTTTGTGACATGACACTTTTTTGCCGGGTGGCGATATATGTATAAATTAAAATAATTGACATAAAGTTTCAACTTTCTCAGAAGACTCAGCATAGCAGCAAGGCTGAATATCAAAGTTTAAACTTTGACTTAAAATTGCATTGTTACATTATAAGTTTCATTTCAATTTAAAATGAATGAAAGTGTCTTAGCAATATAAAGTCATAGTACTATTTTACATAAGATCAAAGTTACGTAGTTAGTGATCTCAAAGTATTCCGACTTCGAGAGCGACTTTTAAATAATGCTTCAGTTTTTTCTATTCAGTCTTCCTATAACTCAAACAACAAAGAGCCGGCTGGAGCAATCCTAACAAAAGAATATGAGAAATATCTGCGCCTCTACAATCCAAACCGCATCGCTACTTCAGTTATATTTGAAAATATTTATTGAGTCTCACCAGTACGAATATATAGTCAAATCCGTATTTTATCTATTAAATATTGATACAGGTATCGTGCTCAAATAGCTCCACAGTGCTGTAGTTGATAAATTCACAGTAATCTAACACGATGCGACTGCTTTTACCATATAATTATGTATTTAAACGGGAATTAACGCGATCACGAAAAATATATGAGTCAGCCACGTCAGTGACCACGGCCAGTGCAACCTGGTCAAAACGTCAGGCAATTCAGAGGTATGTAACCTTTTCGTGATCGCGTTAATTCCTGTATCAATAAATAATGCTTTAACCATCTTGTATGATAAAAGTGAATAAGTCGTTGGAGTACCTGTAATAAATAAAAATATATGAACAAATATCACTTACGGGAAGTTTTATCTAATGTACAGTTTGCCGTGTGTTTAGTTATAAGTTAGATGGCAGCTATTCATAATTTAAGTCTCAGATGCTCTGATTAAATTTCTTCCGCTCCAAAGAGCCCTTTGTTGTCAGTAACTTCTATAGCGACACAAAAGCACTCGTCTACGGCAGGATAATTTATTTTAAAGAGTCCTCTGTCTTACAGGGACTTTTTCGACTTATTACGCTGAATTGTACTTTAAAGATTGTTTTTGTCTTGAAATATGCTTCTTTATATTTTCTTTTGGAAGTTTTTATACTTTTGTAAGCTTTATGTAATATAACATTGCAAGAATGTTTATGATTGTCAATGAAATAGAAATAAAAACTATATACATTATTTTTTTATTTATCACCGTGTATCTTCTGCAGTACGAATGTGTGTTGCTCATGTCGAGCTTTATGCTTTATTTCTATCTGTTTTTCTTCTTCTTTTCTGTTCTTTCATATTCACTGTCACAGACATTATGTACCTATATTTGGATAATTCCCAAACAAATATAATTCTTAAACGCATTTGATCATGGATAACATGGTATAACACAACGCTAAGCCTGGCGTGGTATTATTATACCTCAATTTATTACTTAAGCTTTCTGCTCCACCTGTACAGGCAATTAAAGAAAACAATGGTTTCTAAAGATCTTTATGTGGGAGAGCCATGCTTCGGCACGTTTGGGCCGACTCGACTCCGCTCGTTACCACGGCCTCACAGAAAACCGGCCGTGAAGCAATGCTTGCATTGCATTTCGCCGCGTGAGTGAGGTTACCGGAGGCCCTAACCCTTCCCTCCCCCGTATTCCCGTCCTTCCCCTCTCCCCCTCTTCCCACTCAAAGGGCGGGAACGCACTTGTGACTTTCAAGTTGCAGGTGCCCATGGTCGGCGGTAGTCATTTACCATCAGGTGACCCGCCTGCTCGTTTGCCCCCTATACCATAAAAAAAAAGATGTATCCAAAAGAGTTGGCATTCTAAAAGTTGTACACTAAAACTTAAGAAATTGACTGAGTTTTTAGTCATCAGCATTGTGACATTCTAATATTCAAAATCAGTAAATAAGCTTATTGAAATTTTATTGATGATTCAGGGAATGTCTAATCAATTCATTAGGTACTAGATGGCGCAGATGTCATAATTTTTTTTTTGCCCATCGACACACATTGGCAAATAAAACTGACGCAAAACTAAATACACTTGACTAGGATGCTGCTAATTAATCTTTACGTACCTATACTGGGTTCATTGTGGATATAACCAACGATTAAGTACTACCTAATAGTTTGTGTAACATCCTGTTGTGACTCATATCAAAAACTTGCACAGCGAACTATAAAGTATAATGTTTCAAAATTACAGTCTCATAGTCTATAACAGGTTACTTTGATACGTGGTCCGTGTGATTTGCAATGTAAGCGTAACTCGGGTCTCCGGGAATCATAAAACATCGTAGTGTTGTTCTCGTCCCTATATAACTATATTTTTATGTCGTTGTTGACTTCGAAGAATATGCTCAGCTTATGTATACAGTATTTAGGTACCTACTAAGAACTATTGTGGTAACAAATGGTTAAGATATCAGTTAATAAACTAACACTATCAGTTTACTACTAATATTCTAATTAATTCACCAACAAATTTTTGGTAAAAATATAATGAACATGAGATGTGTTAGTTACGTGTCAATTGTACCTGAAAAGGTATGTAAATAAAAATAATCTTAATAAACGAAAAAATCTAATGTTAATGTAATGTAAATGTCGCCACATCAAAAACTCTTATTTATTTTATTAAAAATAGGGACAAACTATAATAGATGATAACACAGTTAATAGACATTATTTTGACTGGTTATACCAGTAACGCAATGCTATTTTTCGATTGATAAATATTAATGAATAGTGGGGTTATAAAAGGGTAGGAATAACTGGAGAACGTCACTTGAGTGCGGATAGAGGTACGAACAAAACAACTTGGCAGTTACTGTTAGTTAGTCATTTTCATAGTTTATATCAGTGGTTATGAGACTGTTCCTTACATAAACGATCAAATGTACGTGTATTTTAATGTAATGGTAATAAAATGTAATGTTATTTGTTTTTAACTTGAATTGGGACCATTCATTAAAAAAGAATTGATTCACTTTCAGCGAGCTTCTTGCTTACCATGCAATGAAAAAGCACCCGAATATATAAAAAAACTGTTTAAAATATTAATACATAAAAAAAAATCAAACGGCCATAGTTTAAGTTACGCGCATAGCCGCTTTTCAGTGTAGATTGTAGAACGTCGTTTTTAGTAAAAAATTAAGCGCTTGTGACATACCAGAATACATACACTGGCTTGACGGATATCTAAATCTTATATCGAGATAAAAGTAGCTTATGTGTTAATCCAGGTCTCCAGATATCTACATACCAAGTTTCATCGCAATCGGTTCAGTAGTTTTTGCGTGAAAAAGTAACAAACATCCATACTTCCTCACAAACTTTCACGTTTATAATATTAGTAGGATCTGTCAACCGGTCGATCTGTGAACTAAATCCTTTTAAAAGATTTTCACTCATTTCATTGTCATTTTCATTTGTGTAAGTAAATGATAATGTAAACACCGGCATCTAAATTTTGGTTATTTAGAATTTCATTCAAATGAATTATTTGTTCACAACGCGACGGGCGCGCCGGTAAAACTCGCCATAAAACTTTGTAATTATCCGTTTGTTTAAAGAATGTATTACACAAATAAACTTTACGATTCCGGCGTTTGAACATAACTTTTTTATTATCTCACATGTTTTCTTCAGTGTACACAGTGAAAAAATGTTGTATCACATCAGCTCGCACGGTGAACGCGCACGCGGTCTCATTACACGGTGTTCAATAATTTGTCCATTAAGGCCACCAGTGGTCGACGTAATCCATCATTTTAATACAGTATGTATAAATCAGAGCGGCATAACAACGCCAGTATTTTGTTATCCCTTCATGCATAAATGTTTTTGTAATATTTTGGAAGCGAAGCGGTGTTCTAACAAACCCCTCTCTCCCTTCACCTCCAGCGCGACGTTGCATTGCACGGTTTCATATTTCTCTTTCTAACTTTAGTTTTGTGAATACGGCGCGCTGCGAGTGACGCCCGGTTCATCACATTCTTTATAAGGAAACTTTACGAGCTTGTTCCTGCCGCATTTTCAATTCGTTTTATTTCATTGCCGGGTATGTGACGTGAAATATATTAAACCAGAATTTTTAGTCATTAAAGTCGCAGATAGGAGTAATACGATAAGTAGTATTTGTTGTGTTCCATTTTACACTTTACTTTTCCACTTATTGAAGTGTGAAATTACTTACCAGAACACGATTTAAATTCCGCACTCAGTTGCATGGAGTGCATGGTTAGCCGCTGCTGGCCGGCTCGGCGCGTTTGAGTTGAGCGCTCATTTGACTCGTGCGTGTGCCCGTCCAACTCGCTCAAGTCAGTATTCGCGTAGCGTGCGCTCCTGTCGCCTGTCTGTGAGCCACTCGGTACGCGATCGTGTCGCATGTACTATATGCTGCCGTATACCGGCGACTACAAAATTCATATTGGTGTGCAGTGCTGATGGCATCCTTTGTCTCTTCGTAGGTGTGAGGAGTGGAACGTCAGGCCAGTCAACAAGAGGATCACTACCGGGATGCCAGTGTGTCTAGTGATGGTGCTTTGAGATCGTGCCGGTACCTAGCATTGTGTTAGTGTTAACTATAGTGCATCAAAGTTGTGAATGGATTGTGTCTTTTTTGGATTGCCATCGAGAGTCATCGCTAGACCAACTTGGGAACGGTGAGATATGACCACACCTCTATTTATTCTGTTAATTGCTTAATTATGCTAATTTATACCTATGTTTAATTAATTTATTTGTTTTTACACTTGTTTTATTTGCATATTTGTATTTATTTTACAACAGTAATGCATCATGTAGAAATTTAGATGACCAAGTCTTATAACCAGTGTTGCCAACTCTTGAAATCGTTTTAGTACTAGATTTCTTCCAGACTAAATATAGGATTATTGATTGAGGGTATTGTACTACAAAGAAATAGTATGCGTTCAATTTTACGAACCTACAGTCCCCTAAAAAATCACTTCTTTAATAAAAACCTTGCACCATTTAAGCTCCTAAATAAGGGGCCTATGTTCTCCCAGTTGGCAACATTGTTGATAACCTTTTACGTGAGGATCAAACGGCGGGATTTTGTCGTAAAAAAAATCAATCAATCTACGTTCAACTTGCGGTAACAATATTACAGACATATTGTTAATAGTCTATTACAGTCAGTTTCACATTAAAATTGGCCTATTTATTTACCTATCCAAGTAAATGTATCGATAGAGATTAGCTGTCAACTTGTATAAATAATGCCCTGCTTCTATCGTAAATTATGTTATTTCGACGTTGATGAAACAAACTTATAACTTATTATATCCTGGTTTGTATCTACCAAATCATTACATTAAATATCCGCTATCTTTATCGGAGTTATTGTAAAATCACTATCAGCGTTATTGATAAATCTTGATTATTACGCATAACATATCTTATTTATAAAATTCTCGTGTCACAATGTTAGTTACCTTACTCCTCCGAAACGGCTCGACCGATTCTCATGAAATTTTGTGTGCATATTGGGTAGGTCTGAGAATCGGACAACATCGATTTTTCATCCCCCTAAATGTTAAGGGTAGTTTTTTTTACACCACCCCTAATTTTTTTTCTTAATTTTTAGATAAATTTTATTTTTTTAATTTTTTTTTATGATACAGCATTAGAAAATACATACAACCCTGAATTTTCAACCCTCTACGATCAACCCCTATTTTTTAATCGCGATTTTTACATTATTCTGTTCCATCCACAGATTCGCAATAGGGTTGCAAGATGGCAATCGAATACAATAATTGTAGGTACGATAAATTTTCATTTTCATGTAAAATTATAAAAAAAGGCATTGCAACGCATGCCGGGTGCATCTAGTAAAGGTATATAATTATCTGTGGTTATCACATATCTTGCTACACACTTTCGATTCTTGATCGGAACTACACACCCTAAATAACAAAAATAAAATTATCTTGTAACGGTTTTTTGGTACTAAGTTTAACATTCTTTTAGTTTTCAATTGAGATTCAACGGAAAAAGAACATTAACCACCTTAAAATCACTAACTGCTTTGATATACGATTAAAAAATAAACTAATTGAGGTATATAGCAGGTATAAAACAAAAGAATTAATAACACACACACATACACAACTTGGATGGCAGTCGTAAAATCTGGTTGAGCGGTTATAAAAAAGTAAGCAAGGACCACGAGCTCATAAAAACTGAGCCATACGGTACAGGTTACAAACATGATTTTTTATATTGAAGAAAAACAGTTACCAAAAATTGTGCATATAAACTCATATCATACTAGCTGTGCCCACGACTTCGTCCGCGTGGCATAGTGTATTTATATCGAATCAACAGCCTAAAAATAAGTTTCAAGCTTCTAGCTCTAAATATGACGATACTTCCATACAACTTTTCATCCCCACCTTTCAACCCCTTCAACCCCTTTTTTCGCATTAAAGTCCTAGCCTATATCCTTTCTCAGGCTCTAGACTATCTGTGTACCAAATTTCATTTAAATCGGTTCAGTAGTTTTGGCGTGAAAACCCGCTTTTATAATATTAGTAAGGTTGTATTGTCATTCCTGTATACGATCAATTATTTAAGTAATTTCAGTCTTATGTTAGCATTATTTTTCTTTACTATGCTAGAAAAAAGACCGACTGTTTATCTGTCCATAATTGAAGTTCTCATTAGTATAGACAAATACGACAACAATGAAGTAAACCATATTGCAATGCTAATTTTTAAGATGTATAAAAAGGTGCCTTAACATTTATTTTAAACAAGATGGCCTTCATAAATTATTAATGATGAAATTCTATAATAATGTAAGTGAAATTGTTTATTAACCGTATACATATGCTTAATTAAAAAAAACCGGCCAAGTGCGAGTCGGACTCGCGCACCGAGGGTTCCGTACATACCTGTAGGTATATAAGTAAAAGGTTAAAATTATTAAAAACATTTTATTATATGATGTAACTAAAAATTTACGGTTTTCGCAATTTTTCCTTTATCTGTGCTATAAGACGTTGCTTCGTACCAAATTTCAAGATTCTTAGTTCACTTGAAGTACACTGTAGGTTTCGATTTCCTTGCGAGTGTCGAAAATTTGCGGCATAAACTGCTGTATCTTTTGATTGCGTTGTCTTAAAAGTTTTATTTTTTCACAGCTCCAAGGGACAGTAGACCTGAGTATTTGATATAAATTCCAGCTTGATACCTCCACACGTTCCTGAGAAAAAGGGTGACAGACAGACGGACTGACGGACGGACAACAAAGAGATCGTATAAGGGTACCGTTTTTTCCTTTCGAGGTACGGAACCCTAAAAATAGCTAAAACACACCTATTATTTTTTTTCCTTACGATTTTAGCCTCGTAAGGAAAACTACTTAAGTACAGGCTGATAAAATGATGATAAATGCCATTAAAGTCTATCCTTATCAAGTGAAGTCAAACATTTACCCATTAATGAGTCACAATTTACACACACATCATATTACAAATATTTAACGTGGCTCCAATAGGTGTTCTAAATCCGGGAGCTAATAAAATTTCCTCAAAAGCTTACTTAAAAAACTTTTTTGTCGCCGGAACGTCAACAACGTCGGACCCTTTTGTTTATTTTGAGACATCAAGGAGGGTCGGAACCCATTACGGTTTAGTGTATGTGCTCGTGAAAGGCCAGTGTAGCTTATTGAAAAGGAAAAATACTACGAAATTCAAACACCCAAATTGATCTTAACAAGATTTTCACCGGTACAAATAACTTTTTTAATCTGCTTGGCAGCATATCATATCAATTTGTTCTGATAAGGGCCTGTTTCATTAGACTGGGAAGTTTGATAATATAATAGAAAGTTATTGCTTTCGCTTTGGTAAAGGCATTCTATTGAAATTGTTAGAGATTGAAGAGATACGCAGTTGTCGTTCTATAAAAATATTTATACACTCAATAAGGCGTTATTAATAAAGGTTTACTTACATTCTTTTATGACGACTGTGCGTTCATTCGTGGAATTATGGAGTGTTTGTTCTATACATGAGAAGGTAGATAATCTTGGCATAATTACTTAGCAAGGCAGTAGTTTCTATGAGTATCACGATTAACAATACACTGGTTTTGAAAATATATTAAAAAGAAACCGTTTTGTTGGTGAACCGACGTAATGTGCGTGAAACACGCATTCGGTCGATTTTTTATGAAATTTATTTATGTTGGCCAACACGCGTTCGACATTCCGGTAGCTATATAATTCTGCCTTTCATACGAAATTGTGTGTATTGTTAAGTACTTTTTACCCCCATAAATAGCATTAAATAGAAAACTATATTAGGTAATATATGAAGTAGGTACATCTAGTGCAGTACCGGTTTATTTGATAATGCTGTTTTATATTTCACTAGCTGCGCCTCGCGGTTTCACCCGCGTAAGTCCCGATGCCGTAGGAATATCGGGATAAAAAGTATACTATGTGTTAATCCAGGTCTCCAGCTATCTACATACCAAGTTTCATCGCAATCGGTTTAGTAGTGAAAGAGTAACATCCATACATCCTCACAAACTTTCACGTGTATAATATTAGTAGGACTAGCAATTCGCCCCGGCTTCACACGAATAGCAAAGCGTATATTAATGGTTTCTGACATCTTCAACAATCATCGTCCTATTTCAGCCATTAGGTATACACAAAACCTTAATTAATTATGCACCTAAACCTGCCTTATGAATCACTCCGTCTATTGGTGAAAACCGTATGAAAATTCGTTCGGTAGTTATTAAGTTTATCGAGAACAGGCAGACAGACAGACAGACACGGCGGGGGACTTTGGTTTATATGTAGTGATTACGTTGATTTCGGTGTTATTTCTATTTTTAATCATTTGCATTTTACTTATATTTTAGTATTGCCAGCATGATAAGCATCTTTGGTAGGTATCAATGACTTCGTTAATGAAGATGTTGATTTTTTTAACACCAAATCAATTCGGAAGTGTACAAAATGTTTTTTAATCTCAATCAGTTTTATGAGAAAGCGATAACGTGTATATTAATAGCCAGACAAATACTTTACGTATATTATAAAATACTTGGTTGCTTGTTAATTTTCAGTGATAAACTTTCACTGATAGTAAAACATTGTACATGCTTTTAATTAGAGAAAATTGTTTGCCGTGTATTTTTTATCGACGAATGCCTTCAGGTGGTAACCTTGTCAGTTAAGAAATATATCTGGTGAGTCATTGACCGCAACATCGTTACCTATTTACGGCGGTGTGGAAAGCCTCATGTACAGCACTTAAGTGTGGCTTCGTATGACAAAAGTCTCGGGTTTCTTTAGAAAATAAAATATACTGAATATGAGTGCCAAGTATTAAGATTAGGGTGCGTATCATGAGGGTTCGTCTTGGCAGCTTTTGTCTGAGCTTGCCAGTCAAACGACCTTTGTTTCTTTGTGTGATGCGCGGTTTTAAATAAAATACATAACCTACATAAACGTTGTAGTGTGTTTAAAATCTTACTTCAATAAAATAAGTATTATACATAGTAAAACTGTTGTTGATGAGTAATAAAAAAGAAATAATAATAGTAATAATAACTTGACACATCTCTCACACGTCCGTCTGATCCCAAACTTGGCAGAGCCTGTACTATGATAACCAGACTGCTGTTAAACATACTCTATATTTCTAAATTCATAATATAGATAAATTACACCCACACTACTAATTACTAATTGTGTGATGATGAGCATTGTCATTTGCTCTGTGCAAATGACAATGCTCATCACAGAATTATTTGTCTTGGCTGGGAATAGAACCCACAACCTCTGGCTCAGCAGTCAGTATGACTAGCCACTAGACCAGGCCAGTCAGAAATGCTAATGTTTCAAAAAGTTCTTAATTTTTTTTAGTATTTAGTAAGTACTTCGTTTTACGACATACTGCACAAGTCCTACACGATGTTTCGCTCAAGTTTTATGCTCTCTGTACGTTAAGAAACACAAGTGTCCATAAAACTGAATAAGCATTTTTATACCGTTATGACACTGATTTTCGTTCTATTCATGTCTATTGCGAATTTGCAATTAAGCACACGATTTTCAATTCTTTACTACACTATGGTCCCACTGGAACCTAACACGTTATTATAGATTAACTTTCGTACCTTTTTTGTATCTATAATAATAACTTTACACGTCTTACATACGGCTGTCTGATTCCAAACGAAGCAGTGCCTGTACTATTTGAAAGGAACAACACACCACTATTCAGGATGCTCAAATAATTATCTTCGCTAGTAGCAACTCTAGCACGTCTCACAACACTTATAATTATGGTCATAAACCACAAATTCGCCATGTGTGAAATCAGCATACCGTGCTTTGACACACGTACTATTTAGTAATGTAAAACAAAATTCGATTAGAACTGTACTATGTGCGTTTCATATGCACATGTATCTTGAAAGTAAGAACTTATAGAAATATCAGAAGTTCCATCACTACGTTCAGAAGTTAGACTTAAAGTAATCTTCGTTTGCAATGTATAACTATAAAAACCGATTCTTTATTCAAATAGACTGTCCTCCAAGACTTGATTGAAAGCATTCATGACCAATCACTTGTACGCTTCAATTGCCCAGCAAAAAAAAAGTTCTCGTGATTAATGTTCTTTTGCTACGGCTAAGAGGCTTTTGAGAAATTAAAACACTTAACAATCAAGCCAAAATTGTTTACAAAGACGACGTATCAAGTTTTGTGTGTTTAAATCAATTAGAACATAATCGATTCGTTATTCAAATGGGTATGTCAGTAGTTTTACTAACGGTAAACGAATAATTTAATCGTTCAAAAGTGTGTGATAAACTGTATTTTTTTCATTAAACGAACCTTGACCAGTCTAGCTAATTTGTTTTTAAAATTTTTAACAGATATTACGTGTCAGTATTAGTTTTTGAATAAACGGCAAATGTATGTACTATGAAGGAGCCAAGCCACAGTATTTTTTTTTGTTCTCGAGGAGCGGTATCATACTCTACTAATGTAGTGTTTTTATTTGATGGTGTAAGTTTGCCACAGCTTCATGGTAGGATCGGTATGGCGCTAGGGCTGACCATCCACAAGTGATATTACTGGTGTTATTTATTTTTTTATTTTATTTAAAACTTTATGCACATAGAGTACAGAGGCGGACTTAATGCCATAGGCATTCTCTGCCAGTCAACCTTCGGGTGATGCAGAGAAAACAGGAAGTAGGTGCATTAAAAATATTATAGTTTATTAGGTGAATTTGCAAACTAAATATAAGACAAAAGTACTTAAACAAAGTATATAGGATAAAATACATACATACAAATAAAAACATAGGGTGTTAGTGCGTTTGTAGTAGTTTAGAAGGTGTAGTTAACTTGTGACTTTTGAAATATATTTTTTAATTAAAGGAATAATATCTAATCTCGTTCATCGAGTTAAGTTTTAACTTTATAAGACTTATAGATTTGATTCCTCAGTCTGTTATACTAACAAGCTTTTGAGATTAATGAACAGATCTTTCAAAAACACAGTTGTTTAATACAGTCTGTTATTCCTACGTCTTTGTATACCTATAATTAATTTTCCTGCATCCGCAATTCCACATTTGGGGTAAATTAATATACCTATAAATATGTCAATAGCGAGTATCAGCTTAAAAATGTTTTTATAAACAGAAATATTAAATTCCTATCGCTAATCTGATGGTAAGTCGATAAAATAAATCATTCGTTATCAACAGCTTAATGGCCAATTCTTCTAAATGAATTGATGTTCACAGTAAAAAAAAAATATTTTTTTGCGATCTTTGATTAATAATTACAATATAAAACAGACATAATCCATAGGTAATTACCGAATACAGTAGGAAATATGCTGGAAAGAGATAAATAATAATTCTTATGAAAAATGTTCCTTTTCCATTAGCTGGCAATATCATATCTCGATATTTCCAAAGCAAATATTTCTGTGACTCGTATTCTTCCTTGTAAAATCTCTAAGAATAGAATACCTCATCCAGAATTCAAGTAATATTGCTTTCTCTTTTATTCCTGTCACAAATAAGTGAGACGAGAAAAATTTATTGCATCTTTTAGATTCGAATGGATGGAAGTATGGAACGCTTATAAAATGTTCTACATATTATAAATGTATGTAGAAATTTCAATACAAATATGCGCGGTAATCCTCGTGCTTATGTTTGTGTTATGTGTTCATCATTCATTCTGTAACCTGATTCCTACCACTGGTTGTTTACTGAATTTAACGAATAATTCTGCTATAATATACAAGCCTGATCATGCAGATAATCAAAATTCCTATGGCACTACTAAGACAAATTAACTATTGCCTCTTTCTTTGCTCGTTTGCATCGTTCTTGTCTGTGTTATTCTTATTACCTAGTCCAAGATGCAACCTATCTATCTATTCCAAAATTCGTCAAATTCCTTTAGCGGTAAGGGTGTGATTCTAAAACAAACATCTACTTTACTTTTTACTAACTTTTACATGTAATAAGTACAGCTATCCCGCCCCGACTTCGCTAGAGTTAAATATATCATAGTATCGATTCGATATCGAAAATTAGAGGATTACGGTTACTGTTCCCTTGAACTGCATACAATTGACTACTCAGGTAGGTATTCTACCATTACTGAACTGTAATTGTATGATTGCAAATGAATTGAAATGGCATAATAAGATTGCTTTAACAATAGTGAATTTCTTTACGACTTTTCTATGAAATACGGAACAAAGACTGACTTTGTGCCTAAGAGTAACTATAAGATATACAATTTACACTGTGGAATGCAGTATTTTAGGTTAACTATTTGTAAATCATAAAACAAATTTATAAAAAATTAAATATATTAACTCTCATGGTCTATAAAACACGATGTTTGTTTGGCTAACTAATAAACATATTAACAGTTAGCCAAACAAAAAAACGAACGCTGCTTCCCACCTTACTTGCGATTACATACTTCAATTTAATAGTTCAATGACTTGTCATGGCTACCTTTATAGGTTGTTTTCTCTAAAGCTGCTTCGCATGCGGGGCGTTATCTAGTATAAGAGCATGTTATTATACTTTAAGTTCCTACTAAATATACTCCAAAGGTGTACACAGTCTCTAAAAATTTCACGGGTTTATTACGGACCAACACTATTATTTATTAGTGTGCAGGTACGCTGCGCAGATTTACAAACGGAAATAGCCAACAACGGCTATTAATTTCCCAACTATTGCCGAATCAATTAATGGAACCATCAGAACCATGTAACTTGTTTGCGATATTACAAAACAGTGATAATAAATACCATTAAGTATCAATAACTAGTTTTTTATAGCCGTTATTTATTGAAACGTAGGGCCACCAGACGTAAGGATGCATTACTATAAAATGTAATATGTGATCTTTACATTTTAAAAATAAAGACAACGGGCAACTTAACTTATTAACGTTTAATACTTGGGGTAAATAACTGATTTCTTGACACTTCGATTGACTTAAATTGACAAAGAGTCGTATCACGATCCAGATTCGTTGTTTTTTTATTACTACAATGGTAATAAGATGGGATTTACACTACACTATCAAAATTAATTAATGAATAATGGAACTATCAAAGAATAATTTGATTTGATTCACTTTGATTCGATTCGATTTAATTTAATGTTTTATGATTATTTATTTCATGTTTATTATTATTATTGTAATATTATAACTCTTCATTTTCTAGTTTTAAATAGCGAATGTCGTGAAACTCTGTAATTGCCTTAAGAATCTAATTTAATGTAAATTATTCACGTATAATGTAAAAGAGCTGCTGAGTTTCCTATAAATAAATTAATAATGGAATTAATATAATTGAAAATACAATGCTAAAATAATAATCGTATATTATATGTTTCACCAATAGTTAATAAAGTTAGCGAATCACCATTTGAAGTATCAGAATAGAATCACTTGTATATCTATGATGATAAACATCATGCTATCGAAAGATCTAATTGTACAAAGATAAAGTATATAATATATAAATAGCAGATAATTTACAGTACATTAGTTTTACAAACGAACGGGGAGGTGGGGGGGGGGGGGCGAATCTTATTATGTGAGCAATTTTAGTATTAATTTAAAATTTTAATATAATAATAATAAATAGTTATAGTGTGTTATTAGTGTAGTTATTTTTAGTTATTTTTCAATTTGAATTTATTACAATTTTACAATGATGTAGTCACGTCATTGATGAACAAGTTTGTTTAGTAACGGCAAAACTAAATTAGCACAAAATGCGCACGGAGTCTACTGATATGTTTTATTTGTTCTGTTGTGATCGAGGTGAATATCTTTTCCTTAAACGAAGTAGGTAATCAATTTAAAGACCGAAGCACACTATTCATGTATTTGCAATGAATTTGTTTCAATTGTGACGTTTCCTTACACTTTCACAGTTTTTTCGGTTATCTAAATAATCTTTTTCAAATTGTGTAATTAAGAGCATTAAATTTCTAGTTACGCTTATTTACACAACCTTTTGATTCATTATTAAATTAGTAATAAGGGTTTTAAAAAACAATCGTTTAGCCACCGTGTGCTCGCAAAACTCGAACATGTTGGGTGTCAATACGTAGTGTTTTATTTTTAATTGAAATTGCAAACAAAATATTTGTTGTTTGAAATAAAAATTAAAAGAAATAGGCGTCTATCCGTTTTTAAAATGCTAGAAACATTCTTCAGACACTTATTTAGTTTATTTGGGTTTGGTGGAGAGCTGTACTGTAGAAGGGATTATATGTAACGGAAATAAATTATGGTAGTATTGGTTGTATGAATAAACGCCGTACCAAAATCTAGTTAATGGTATATACAAAATGAATTATAACAACATAAAGGATTATGTAGCAACGTCATAAAATGGACCGATCTCCTAAAGCATGTAATGTCAAGTGTCCCGCTGTTATAAGAGCATTGCTTTCTTTCAATGAAACACTAATTAGAAATTAATTCCGAAACTAGCCAGACTTGAATATCGTTCTGAATGAAATACATTTTTTGTATAATTAATTTTATGTTCTCGAGACAGTTAACATGTAAAGTGACATCGTAAAAACTAATTTTCTATGCATCGTAAATTACTTTTAATGTTATTAGATTCTTTGTTCTTCATGAAGGTAATTACAGCGTAATGTAATAAGTTTTTAGTTGACTGATGCATCAAAGTGTTCGTAAAGTTAGCAGTGTCAGTCATGGCCAAATTACGGAACACGGTGTGGTTTTAGTGTAGACATACATACTTTACTTTTGGTCCTACTGATGTGCTGACACTTGGGCGTTTATAAAAAATATATTGTGAGCGTTTTCATCAACGGCATCATCATTATTATCTTAGCTAAAAGGCGACAACTGATTATAATTATATTCCTATCCAAAAAACTTTCCTAAGCTCCGATTATTATTATAACACACAATGTTTTTAATTTGCGGTATATTTATTTCCATAACCTTTGAATTTTTTTCTAACCCACAGGGGAACAAATTACAGATGCCGATAAAAAAAAAATGAATCTGGACTGGACAATTTATTACGCAACGATTTTATAATTAAAATGAACACGAACGAGATTCAGTCACGACGTTTGATCATTAATATTGAAACGTCACAATATCACATATTACATGATTAACATGCAACAAAATAATTGTTATAGGAATCGGTCAGACATGTATAAGCACAGAATACGTAATGGTACTAGTACCACAGAATACGTTATAGTACAGGTACAGAAGTCCCACTCCGCCAAATCATTTAAATAAATAGTGACTCTTGTTCCGACACAATAAAGTTGCAATTTAGGTCACACAGCGCTAATTACCTACATTTATATTCACCTGGAAGTCGCCTCTCTTTCTATCGCGTAACTTTTATCTGTTCCGACCACCCCGCGACGTAAGGGTTGTCTTTTTTTGTAGAATTAATTAGTCTGAATATTTAATTATTAGTAAGTTTATGCCTATTATTTTTGTGAACAAATAAACCTTGGCTAGGTAGTAATAACTCGATAGTCTAGTCTAGATACGAACGCAGCAGCGCGGGAGCGAGCATTGAACTAATGTGCGGTCCAGCCGGCGTGCGGCACCCCACTGAATTTTGGCACGTTTAGTCTACCCCGCCGGGTACTTGTAGCTTTACATCTACACTGTGGAATGGACCTGGCCTGCTAGTACAAAAAAGTTCCACTGAGTAAAATTGTTTAAATAAATAGCGACTCTTGCTCCGACACAATTAAGTGCAATGCAGGTTGCACAGCGCTATTCACGCGCAGTTATATTTACCTAAAAGGTGCCTCTCTTTCTATTGAGTAACTCTTATCTCTTCTAAGGACGTTAGGGTTACATTGTTTTACGTTTCGATATCCTTTGGAAATGTAAAAACGTGGCTTTCGGATCCTTGTTATTATTTAAGGAGCCGAATACGATGCCATATGCTTTTGCCTCCATTACAGTCAAGTAATATTTATATCAAACAAACGAGCGATCACACGTACGCCCCGACAGGTGTGCCGCAGCCCACTGAGTTAGTCCGACTCGTCGTACTTGTAGCTTTATATCCACAGTGCGGAGGGGCCTGGTCTGGTATAAGTGTTTTACAGATATAATATATTACTTTGCCCCTGTAATACGTGACAAGTGGATTATGTCACAGCTACAACTATCATATTTCTTTAACATTAAGGATTTTCGCATGAGTAAATGAAACTGGTACTGACATTTTGTGATGTAATAGAAAAAGAGATAGCTATATGTTATGAAAAAGGTAATGTCTAATGGCGCTTAAAGTCAGATTTTGTGGTACGAATAACCAAATTGGGCAGAGAGGTTTATATTATAGATGAGATTGGAGTCAAATGCCAACGATATTTCAATTAAAATAGCATTATTTGAACTTAATGTTAAGTACCTGCAATCGTTGAAGAATTTATTTAATAAGATTACGGTGAGCTACGCTTTTTAGAATTGTGTTACGAATACAGTCTTTAAAGCTTAAGTAAATCTGTTTTCACCTTTCCACCTTTAGGCTATTAATTTCGTTTCAATAAAAACATTTTTTTTTAAATAATATTAGTAACGTGGGTCACACATTACTAGTATTCTTGTTAGCTGGAGGGGCCAGCTTAACTTAACGCTTGTGTTAGGAGTGGATTATCGTTGGTGGGGTTCGAACCCGCAACCACTTGATTCAAAGTCCGACGCCTTAGCCATTACGCTACCGCCTCTTATTAAGTATTAATATTAGTTCAAAAATTACTAAACCATCTCTTAATACAAACAAAAAAAATGCTGTATTAGAAACTTTCTCCTTTTTGAAGTTAGTACCCAGTAACACTGTTTATCCAATTCCGTACAAAGTAAGTGATTTAAAAGAGGAGATAGCCTTATCATGCCTACTTCTCTTATGAAAACGCGAAGCTCTTGCTACTGCTGTTATACATTCTAAAAATCGATTCAATCAGTCATAGACATAATTAAAATTACACCCATTGATAGAGTCTGTGCGGAAAGAGAACCGTCGTAGGATTTGAGGTTGCAGCAGTGCTAAATTACCTTTGTTATTATGTTGACAACACTGGTACGTCATTATAATTCGACAGTAAACAAAACTGAACAATACAATAAACAATAATGACGTAACAGTGTAAAAAGGTAATTTAGCACTGCTGCGATCTCAAATCCTACGACGGTTCTCTTTCCACACAGACTCTATGTGGTTTTATCCTGAAATAACCGTATGTGTGTATACACATTGTAGTTCAAACGACAACAAAAAAAAATATGATCCACGTTGTGATTCCGGGAATATATGTATGTCCGTAAAATCCTTTGCTGCCTCACAGGTATCGTTACATTAGTATCTGAAGAGCATTTTACAAAAATTAGAAAGTGGTCATGAAGGCTTCTTTTAAGTTAGTACATTTAATAGAAGTTTAACGATGTACTACTTAGGCACTGAAAATGTTTAACACGATGATGTACATGGGACCATTAGGTGTGCTCATTATAGTTATAAACAACCGCAATTTAGTCGCGCAACAATTTACTTGTGTTAAAATAGTTATGTCATTAAGCCGCCTGGGAGATTATCTCTCACCGATAGAACAGGGCTGCCAGAGCGCTCGTTTACGATGCTATTATAGCTTGTGAAATAAAAAATATTCCTACTCTATACTTTTTTATAAAAAGCCATGCCACTCTAAGTGCCATGAACTTACTTAACAAGTGATGTTGATCCCTTATTCCATTGCTACGTCAAAGTAGTACAAAATTCTGGCTTTATAATATTAGGAGGTATATATGTATTTCAATAAGTGTTAGTAAAAGATATAGTCATTATGTTAATAGATAGACAGAATGTATGTATGCGGCTATTACTGAGGCTTTAGAATTGACCAGTAAGTGAATATGTCAATGCAGTGGACTACAATAGGCCGATTGATTGATTTGCTTGAGTCATTTAAAACCTTAATTTTTTTTGGGAAGTTGCAAAAATATTTAAAATTCATTTGTTTTGAAAAACTAGCTATGTCGTGCAACGGTAATAATTTAAGGATAGAAAATTTTATGTTCTATGATTTATCCGCTTTCGTTTAATTGCAATTTTCGCCCGCAATTCGCTCATCTATTGTATTAATTGAATTAATTAGTAAGTAAACTGCTTTGTGAGAGATGAGTAACAAAGCATGAACTACCTAATATTGTAAAAGAGTAATAAAAGACTTCAGAGAAACTCTAACGTTTGCTTTAAAATCACATTATCAAATGTAAAGTAATAACCATACATTGAATTACTTATGTATAAAACATAATAAGTATATTAATGATATATTATGAATAGTAGAGCTTGTGTGAAAAGAAGATAAGCATTAACCAACGGTTGAGGCCTTCAATTTTGTATTTTAGGTTTAAATAGTTTCAACACCACAAATCAGGACATCGAAGAAAAAGAAAAAGGCTAATATGAAGCGCATATTTAAAACTATATTTTTAAATATAACTCACTTCTAAAAGACAAAACTAACTAACACAAAAGTGTATTTTATATCTTTCTTTAGCCAACACAAAGTAGTTTTGGACCAAAGCTACGTTCATAGAAAAATAGATTAAATCAACAAAAAAATTGCAATAAAGTCCTGCTGTTAGCACATAATTTTCTTTTTTTTATCCGAAGCTCAGTAAAAACGGAACTAATTTCACGGACTATTTAGCTGGGTAATCAATTTTTTCTCGATGTCCGTGTAATAGCTTCAATTGTATTAAATGTATAAGAAATATTCTACCTAATCTACTGACTAATCAAAAGAATTGAATAACAAATTATTAATTGAATGTCTGGAAGTCAAACTCTTTATTAGGCATCTTTTTTTTAAGTCGTTGTTAAATACTTAAGGGGATTAGTAATTTGGTCGAAAATCTATTAAGTATCTATTATCAGATTGCTTAAAGCGTATATTCTGAGAAGATTGTTCACAAATATCTATACTTTCCGGAAAAAATCCCTCAAATAAGTTACGATTCCCAGTGGAAATAAACTTCTATTCTGTAAATCCTGTAGGCAGGTATGTACATGTATGTGACAAGCAGATTTACTTTCGGGCAATTTTTTTTTCATCTGGATCTGGTATAACGGGTTATGCCGGTGAGGGAACATGAGCATGACATTATGTGATGCTTGATTTACGTGGAAATAACTGCAATCAAAATTAAAAAAATCAATACATTTTTATATCGTTTGACTACATTGATACCTCCGTTATGTTAACTTAATGAAGATTTTGTTGCCAAACGGGACACTCCTTTTGTTTAGGAATAAAAAAACGAGAGCCTGTTGGTATCCAATTTTGTATAATCTACTTAAATAGTAATACCGCATTCCTATAATCAAGAAACGATTCGTTTTGCTTACGGATGGTAAAATTTTCGTTAAAAATTCAACGAAATTTTACCGTCCGCAAAACGAATCGTTTCTGGATTATAGGAACGCGGCATAAGTGAATTTTACCTACTTTGATTTCTATATTCACATAACTCTACTGTAGTAAAATGTGGTCGGCAAGAAAAAGGTAAGGTACCTTCGAAAATAAGAAACAAATTTAGTAAAAAATATATCTATTATTATTTTTCTAAAAAGAACCTCTTGTAATCTTTCGTATGAAAATTCTATGTATAAAATGCCCTTTTTTGTAGAAATAAACAGAATAAGTGTAAATATTTTTTAATTAATTACTTAACTTTTACAGGATTAAGGAAACCTTATTATTTTAAAAGCGACGCACTTTATTTTAATCATTTGAGTAAATATTTGGAAGCAGCTTGATCTCCCAATAGAAAGTTGTTTCGTATAATCCAGGGATATTGAGGACGAGATGAGTGGGTGTTAAAAACCTTGTCTTCGCGCTTTATGTAATAAATCCGATACGCGATTGCTATGCCATCCTTGAAACGGTAAAAACATCTATTGAGTGGTTTCTAAAGAGCATACCTATCATCATCGTCATGATTCCAATCAATAACACAACTAATATCTTTGGGTATGTTCTAAAAAAGATTTCTTTGCTAAATGTTCTGTTCTTCAAATATATGAACAATACATTTTAAACTGAAGCTATCCTTACCTTTATTAATAACATTACTTAAGCTAGGTTTATATTACTTACTAGCAGCGCCCCGTAGTTTTACCCGCGTAAATCCCGATTCAGTGGGAATATCGGGATAAAAAGTAGTCTATGCGTTAATCCAGGTCTCCAGTTATCTACATACCAAGTTTCATCGCAATCGGTTCAGTGGTTTTTGCCTGAAAGAGTAACAAACATCCATCCATCCAAACTTTCACATTTATAATATTAGTGGGATTGTGTCGTGACGTGTTAAAACTAGTCAGAAGCATTATAGTTTTCATACATTTTGTATGGTTAGAAATTACAGTGTGTCGTGTTGTCTCAACACAAGGTAGTAATGTGTATCTAACCATATCAAATGACCAGTTCGGTCCACAAGTTTAAAGTCGTGCGATGGAGCGTGCGATGCTCGGTGTTTCTCTAGTCGATAAAATTCGAAATGAAGTTATTCGGCAGAGCTGGAGTAACCAACATCGCACAGAGAATCAGTATGCTGAAGTGGAAGTCGGCCAGTCATGTCTCCAGGCAGACTGATGGTCGCTAGAGCCGACATGTGATAGAATGGAGAATTGGAGACCGTGATTAGGCAAACGCAGTGTAGGGGGCACTGCGGCACGATGGATCGACGACTTGAAGAAAGTGGCTGGCAGCGGATGGATGCGGACTGCCCAAGACCGGGTTAGTTGGCGCTCCTTCGTCCATAAGTGGATGGCGATAGGCTGATGATGATAGGGGGCAAACGAGCCAAACGAGTCACCTGATGGTACGTGACTACCGTCGCCTATGGACACCTGCAACTCAACAGTCACAAGTGCGTTGCCGGCCTTTAAGATAGGAGTTAGCTCTTTTCTTGAAGGTTTGAAGGTCGTATCGGGTCGGCAATACTTTTGACGCGACAAGACTCAATAATATGAACCTAGTTTTACACCGATCGCTATAACAGGTAGTATTTCCGTGACATCGATGCAATCGAGCGAAACATCGTCTGCCAAGGACATAAAAGCGATTAAGACATAATCGTCTTTAATTTTAAATCAAATTATAAATATGTAGGATTAAACATCGTAAAAAAAATGCTTGTCTGGATTTGGTTAACTAAGAACGTTCAGGAGTAGAGTGAATAGGTTTCTCTTGGATAGACCTGTACCATTGTCGTCTTCATAATCACTTTCCATCAGATCAATGGAAGACAAACGCATCTTCCATTGACCAATAAAAAAAATAGTTAGAGATATTTATATATCTCTAACTATGCTTGTGTGAAGCCGTACGAAGTACGTCTACATTTTGTGGCGACATTAGAACAAACACAAGGTTTGTAATATATATATATACGTATACATATCATTCTTAATTTTTCAAATAAATATCTGCCCCTTAATGAAATTGAAAAATTGATCCCTTAAAATTTCATCTTCCTTAGATAATAATGAATGTCAGAGAATGTCATATTATGTACAGATTGCGGTCTTTTGAAATTTAGTGCTGTCGAATACTATTTTATTTTAGTATAAGTGCATAGCTCTTTTATTATACTGGTTATAATAAAAGAACTATGCTACTATGTAAAGATCACTTTGTAAAGACATAAATAAAAATAAAACTCTAAAGTCTACCAAATAAAGTCCAAATTATCTTGTTTTTTTCAAACATTGTACTTAATATCTTTAATGTACAGAATGACCTCTACAACTTGACTTTTCTAAGTAGAAATTAAACTTGTTTATATTTTGAAGTATTGAAACTGATACATTGTGCCAGTTGTTTTTCTGTTATAAATATGGCTTCCAATGTTAATTATTCTTATCACTATACTATATGTGTTAAGGTTCATTATTTCCTCCCAAGCTGTAATATGTACCTACATAATACGAGGACATAATATTAATTCAAAAGGAATATACCGAAAATGTGGTTAATAATTTGGTTGATTTGTTGACCGCGTAAAAATGGCGAATATTATATATCCTTATTTAATGACATTGGAAGGTAAGGAGAAAAAATAAATTTGTTGCGGCGTTGTTAATAAACGAGGTCCTCTAAAATTATTTAGTTTTTCTATAATTATCTATATATTAATACGTGAAGCGAAAACTTTGAATCCCTTTTTACGAAAGTTGGGCGGACGGAGGAGTATGAAATTTCGCACACTTATAGTTTATACAGAGAAGAAGTGACGAATGCTAAAATTTTTGAACAATATTTGCTACAAAGTTAAAAAAAATGCAAAAACGGGTACATAGCTATGAGTGTCCAGTATATATTTTGACTTGTCATGGTACAAAAGTCTATACAATGACAGGTCAGGCCAATATTACTTATATTGGCCAATAAAATAAACCATGGTCGAAATTCGACCACCACGCGATCTCTAGTATATCGAAATAAGAGAGTTAGGTGTTTAAAGTACGCGCTCTAAAGACACATACTTCGATCGACGGTACGATCGAAGTTATGATAGATCGAAGTTTATACGGCGATAAGATATTTTATATTACATAGGGTATGTGTACATACACACATACACATTTTTTTAACTTTTGTTCTACTACTTTTATGCATTACATACCTACTGCCATTGCCGTAACTGACTATAATAAAAGATAATAAATCAATGTGGATGTAAATATGATTAATTAGATATTTTTCGAAACAATATGAATATTACGAATTCTAAAAATACCTACATTACAAGGTAAATAATATGAGTTTAAAACGAAACATTATGAGTATAATTATTAATAATTATGCATAAATCAAGTGTAGTTATTATTAAAATAAAGTAAATTTCATATAACTTTTGAAGACTTACCAATTGTTTAAAATATGTACATTTAAATTACTACTTAAAATTGCGTCCATTCAATAATATTTACATAATTGCCTTTCTAACATTATGAACTGAATAGATATTCTTAACAATTATTTATTATAGTCAAAGTCAATGTGTCTGTTTGTAATTTCAAAATAATTGTTCAGACAGTTCAGTCCGTCTGTTTGTTCCGGCTAATCTCCGGAACGGGTGGACTGATTTCCACGGGATAGATTTTATTGGACGATAGCTGGTGTTATAAGGAGTAACTTAGGCTACTTTTATTTTGGAAAAAGAATTAGGGTGCCGCGCAAAATATATAAATATGTACAAGCGCGCGGGAACTGCCAGTATAATATATATATATAAATATCTTTTTTTTTATTTTTTTTTGTTTGTAAGCTACTCAAGTACTAACATGGTGTGGATAAGACAACAAGACTATTATTGTACGTATCTATAGACAGATATTGAAAGTTAAACTATATTACTAAAGTATACATACCTACATCAAACTTTATCATATCCGTAATTTTTAGATTATTTCGATTCCCTCGATTACGCTGTACTACGTCAACGTAAAAACCGATAAGATGATGGCCTAGACAAGGGCTAACACAGGTCAGAAAAGCAGTACAATTTCTATTAAGTAGGATTCGCACTTTGCAAGGTTTCCTACAAACTTAATTATATAGGCATTTGAAAGGTCTGTGAACCATACATGAACAAATAGAAATTAATTGTGAGCTCAACACAGCAAAGTCCATAATCCTCTGACCATAGATAATAAAGTAATATTTCATGGGCGCATTTACACCATTTATGTTATACTGGCGAATAAACATCTTTAATCTTGAAGCTAAAAGGTAATTATGATCGAATGGACAGTTATTATTCATGAATGTAAATTAGATTCAAACTACAAATTACTTATTTGCATGTTAGATTAATGTTACGAGTAAATAGGTCCTATTATATGTTAATTAATAAACGGGTAGTAATCGTATATACATATATAATTTCATAATTTTAAAAACAGAAGGATTTAGCGATGATACTATCCTATCGCTAAATCTTTTTTTAATCGCATGGTTATGAAACCTAAAAACTTTTTCTTTATACTCCCTGGCTCACAGTTCTTAAGAAGCTCTGAGGACCGTACCGCATAAAAGGTCATTCAGTATTCCGTAGACTGAAAGTACTTAAATTATATTTCATTTCATCATAATTGGTCCGTTAAATAGCGCCTTGACCGGCCTTTTCTATGCGCACCGGTATAAAGAATTATGCTATGATTGATTAGTTTAGATACGAGTTACTCTACAGAGATATTAATTAGCGATTAGCTACCGCGATGTGATTACTGTTAAATTATCTGAACATATTACAAAAGATTACTGCTGACCGAACTCACGAGTAAAGCTAACGATAAACATACAAATTTAAATCTAAAAAATGACACAAAAGCGCCAAACAAGTTTACGTTAAAGAAATACTTGTAAGTATTTCAAAGAAACCTTTGTGATAAAAGCATTTGCAAATTGTTTGAACGATTTAAATGTCTCGTGGGTAAATACAAATACCGAATATGAACTTGGTATTTTGACAGTGACATATTGTTGCTTCTGACGATTCTTAATTAAAGGGCTTTTAGAGCTGAAAACAAAACACTTTCTTACTTTTTAATACCTACTGAAGCCGTAAAAAAGGACGCTACATGTTTTTGAAGGTAAAATAAAACAACAACTGTATATATTATTCAGCTAATTTGGGTTTTGTAGGCAACCCCATTTATGATAATTCCTTTTATGATATTTGAGTTTAAGATCCTTCACCATAGAATAATTCTCAAATCACCCAGATGATGGAGTGAAAATAGTCACACTCTTTGCGTGCTGGTTGCCAATGAGTTCAAAAAAATAACCTTCAGATTGTTTAGTAGCTACTTATTAGTTTTTGTTAGTTAAAAGCTGTTAAATTGAAATTCAGTAAACAAGTTGTTAATTAATATTATCTCGACAATAGCATTACCACGGTAATGTTATCTATAGTATTACCGTACATATTTCGTCGTCGATCATTCGTCGTCATCGTTTAGACTCATTTTAGCGCGTCATTTTATTTGTCACTGTTCAATAATATTTTTTAATTCGTCAAAAGTGAATGAGACAAAGCATTTCATGTTATAAATTGTGTCTAAATAAATTTAGTAAGTTACATTTTTCTCGTTTTGGAATTCAACAAACAAAAGAATTGAACAGGGAACGGTAAAACAGTAACAATTTTTATTTCAACAGAAATAAAGTAATGTCGGGTATATTGCAATCGTATTTCCGCCCAACAAGCAATTTTTCTCTGGGTAAAGTGCGCCTTGGCCCGGGTTCGATGCTCGGGCAACTCGCCAAGTAGCGCGGCGGGTCGGTAAATCACTCGCACGTACCAGGCGCGCAGTGCGACGAGGAGCTCCCAATCAGCCGCCCTATTGACAAACATACGGCTGGAGTATAATGGAATCCGTCGCGATTTATCTACCACTAGGCAATTCATCTCACTCGTTTTGAAACATTCTTGGATTTTAGTAGTTGAACATAATTATACTGAAATAGTTCAGTTTATTTACGACTCTGTAATCTGATACAGAGATTGATTGATTATTGTGTTTAGAGATTCTTTCAACGTTCTTTTAACAGTAGTTTATCTTTTAGGTTTATTTATCTAATCTTTTTTGTTTATTTTACAAAATTTTGTTCGCCTAAGCGGTGGCTAAATATAATAAAATAACAACGATGTTGCTGTTTTCGAGTGATTTGTGGAAATTAGTTGGTCTATTACCAACTAATGTCTGCCTCGTATCTAAGTATTGACAAATGTACTATTTATAAATATATACTGTCAATAAGTCGGAGTCTAAGTAATGACAGCGAACCACAGACTTGGGTAGATCTCGACTGCTGTTATACAATAGCAATGTAGTAGCTGATGCTATTAACTTCACTAAACACGAAGTGGTACATTTAAGAGCACTTCTACTCTTATTAACCTAGTAGCCACGCCCCGCAGTTTCACCCGCGTAAGTCCCGATCCCGTGGGAATATCGGGATAAAAAGTAGCCTATGCGTTAATCCAGGTCTCCATCTATCTACATACCAAGTTTCATTGCAATCGGTTCAGTGGTTTTTGCGTGAGAGATTAACAAACATCCATCCATCCATCCAAACTTTCACATTTATAATATTAGGACATCATCCCAGATGTTATGTAGGGTGTCTACACGTGTCCGTACTTATAAATATTATTGACTACAAATATAAATTAAAATTGAAAAATCCGACTGCGTTAAAAATGCTTACTAATAAACATATAGAAAGTAGTATCCTATATGATAATCCAGCCTGTAAACTATCTGTCTGCCAAATTTCATCCAAATCCGTTCAGTAGTTTTTGCGTGAAAGACTAACAAACATCCATCCATTTACCATATTCCGAGTGTAGCCGTACCAATGTATTTGTTTGGCGATTAGTTGCATAATAACGGAGAGAGGGCTGACAAACCATAAAAAAAAATATATATATGGTCGAATTGGGAACCTCCTTTTTTTTCGTCGGTTAAAAAATGACAATCGTTAAATGATGATCATTTTCTAGTCCGCAATTGCAAAGTTAGAGATCACGCCTCAACTCACGTAATAGTCTGCATTGTTTAATAGATATGAATAATAAATGAATGAATGTCATAATACACACATATGCAACGTAACAATGCAATGTTTCACCTGTGTTGCTCATTCCAACACAAATGAATAACATGTCAATGTTTTTACACGTCGATTTCGCAATAACTAGAGATATATGACTATCCAGTTTATATCCGGATATTTTTTTTATAATATAATCAGATTTATGAACTATACAAGGACAGTTTTCTCGTGATACTTTTTTTTATGGTATGGGGGCAAACGAGCAGACGTGTCACCTGATGGTAAATGACTACCGCCGCACAAGGGCACCTGCAACTCGAGAGTCACAAGTGCGTTGCCGCCCTTTAAGGTGGGAGTAGAAGAAGAGGGGGAGTAGGAGAAGAGGGGGAGGGGGGAAGAGGGGGAGGGGGGAATAAGGGAGAAGGAAGGGTTAGGGACTCCGGTAACCTCCCTCACGTGGCGAAATGCAATGTAATCATTGCTACACGGCCGGTTTTCTGTGAGGCCGTGGTAACGAGTGGAGCCGGCCCATACGTGCCGAAGCATGGCTCTCCCACATAAAAAACTGACTGATTTCAATGCAATCTGGCATGTAACCAAATAATCGTATCTAAAGAAATTACTTAAAAGTTCTATTACTTTATCGCCCTTTCGACATCTGATCTGACACATTTACATTTAATAATACCAACATAATTATATATTTCAACCACTGGACCTTCAGATGTTCCCAGATACGTTTTTTTTAAGTGAAAACTTCTTTAGGCACGTTTGTGCACTTTTGCTATGGGGAAGAAGCACTGAACTCTTGACCGTCACGCTAATAATACATATATAGATCCCCTAGAGGGCGCTAATCTAAACATTGAGTTCTGTCAGCTCTATTAATTAGTGTCACCAACCTGCTAATGTGACGTTTTAAGTTCGTCGTTTCGTTTAAGTTTTCACTTCTGTCGGCAGTCCCATAACTGCCTATTTTTTTTTTGTTTGCGTCTCTAACAGCTAATTAAGTTCCAACATAATAAACGTAATTGGTTGTAAGGGTATTAAATAAATTACTGGTGCTTTTGTAACCAATTTACTACTAACTGCAGTTCTGTTTATCGTTTAAAAACTTTTTAATTGTGATAGTAGCAGCCCTCCTTACTTTTACTAGTTCCCTGGTACTCGCATTCCTAATAGGTCAAGTTTTATAAGCCAGAAAAGGAATTTTTAAATGAATAGCTGTTTGGCATTCTATTAAGTTTCCTAGACTCCACTTTAAAATTATTTAAAAAGGTATTTATTATCATCAAGACTTTATGAACTGCCTCCTCAGTAAGTACACTACTGCTTACCCAATGGGAATATACAAGCGGAAATATATGTAATTAATAACATTTATGTTCTTTTTTTTATTTATAGCTAAGGTATTTTTGGATTTCGATTAATGAGAAAAATTTAGCTCATCTTAATTCCTAGTATCACTTGTAAATTACCTTTGTGAATATTAAAAATCATGCTTGCTTTCGCGTCATAATCAATGAGTACGTACAATGTTTTTTTTTATATTTAACCTATTACTATTATTTAGTACCTAAAACTTGTCAGCTTTTTGTTCTTATCGTGTTCAAAATCCAATAGTAATTAAACTAATATTATAAATGTGAAAGTATGAATGGGTGTTTGTTACCACATAGGCATATTTTTTTCCCAAAATTCCCAACGACGACTTACGCGGGTAAAACCGCGGAGCGCAGATAGCATTTCATAAATGTGAACTTAATATTTTTGGTGGCAGTTTGTATTATTTTAAGAGTTCCATTTTTAATAACATGTGAATATAACTTCGCAGTTTTAATGACTGTATCATAAACATATTTTCCTGCTTTGTACCTAAACTAATGTACATTTGAACTTAACAATGCAAATCACCCAATAGCGTTGCTGTGTGTACCTGTAAATGCATGCAAGTTCAAAAAAATTAAATGTATGTAGTTGGTAACCTAGCTAGCTAGGTTACTATCACTACATATTAAACAAAGTCCCCCGCCGCGTCTGTCTGTCTGACGGAACGAACGAACGGATTTTCATTCGGTTTTCACCAATAAATAGAGCGATTCATGAGGAAGGTTTAGGTATATAATTTGTTAAGGGTTCATGTAAATTGGTTGAAATATGATGAAGATGTCTCTGCTACCCGTGCGAAGCTGGGGCGGGTTGCTAGTAAATAAATAAATGAAATGAAGTATAATCTGCAAGTTTTAATTTTAATTCTAAGTGGCTTGGATATTAATTCGTGAAGATAATTCTTTGTGTCCTTTTTCAAGCGGCGCGGCGTACGGAGGAATTTTAAACACTATATATAACATTTCAAATGTATGTGAAACTGGCTAAAAAACGTGTACAGGTCGAGTATATATACTTATATGTTGACCTATCATAGTACAAATAGGTCAATGGAAACAAAACATTCAAAATTTAATTAATCGTCGAATTCGGCCAACAGGCAATATCTAAATCTTGTAAAGAAAGAGGTTAAATATATTGGGTTGGTATGTACAGACCCGGAGACCAACCTCTCCACATAATATAAAATAGTTGAAACCATTATATGAATTATAATTTATTATTTAATAAATATACACGTGTAAACGTGAAAAGGCAGAAAAATATAAAATATTATTGTTTTTATTTTCGTAAAATGCTTTTAATACAGAGAGAGCGATATTAAAATATTTGTACGGTACTAAACGGAACAGATTAAGCGTGAAAATCCAAGCTCTGTTGGTCACACTAGTTTTTCACGGTGGGTGACGGCAAAAATACTAATATTAGTTACACATAAATACCATATAGTACCCATAAATAATATTATTTGCTTAGAATATGCGAAGTAGGGGGGGTTATTTGTTTGAATTTTGATATAAAAATCATTGCGCGGCATTATTGTTGCTAACTTTTTATATTATTTTGAAAATAAATAACGATAATAATTGCGGAATTCCGGAAAGTTCTATTTTTACAAAACACAATATTTTCTTTATTCTATGGACGCTTTTATTCTTAATAGTAGGGAAGAAAATTTAATTACTTCGAATTAAATAATATCATATTGGCGGCATTACTTTAAGGAACATTTTTATAGAAGTACTAGCTGTGCCTCGCGGTTTATAATATAAAAGAAATAACTGATTGATAATTTTTAACCGTCTTCAAAAAAGGAGGTTCTGTATTCGATCCGTATATATGTTTGTAAGTCCGCCACTTTCTTAAAAAGTAATAGATAATTTTTCATGATTGTTTCACTAACGTATTCTACAAATATTCAGGAAGGTTTTAGTATATTATTAGTTAATTTTTTTCACAATGAATTTCGATGAAGGCGGTTTGTTTTTTATTAAAAACTTAATATTAAAAACTTAATGTCATATAATTCAGTAAGTATAGACAATAATTTTTAGCAACATTTTCTTGTGGCATTAGAATATATTTATTTTCACCGCTCCCTATTCTAGTTAAGTCAATATATGATTGCCCATGAGAAAAAACAACATTATTCAGGCGTTATTGGCGTGACACGCCAATGTGGTTTCGAAGTTGATGAGCGTGTTAGAAACTAATTACCATTTTCTTTAAGAGTAAATGAAAAACCGGTCTAAAAACCTACATACATGAGAAAACTAAAAAAAAATTGTCAGTCTTAGGACGGCACGTCAGAAGTGAAAACATAACTGACACATCTGTCATCTGAGCGTGACGGTCACGCGAGTTCAGTGCTTTTTCACTAAACCAAAAGTGCCCAACGTGCCTAAAGAAGTTTTCACTTCAAAAATTGTTAATGAGTAATTGTGAGTTGCCAATCAGAAGTGTTCATTTTTGAAGAAAGTGATGCCATCTACTAGTGACATCCATCAAACTGACGTACGTTCGGACGAAATTTTGAATAAAGGTTTTCTCCATTAAGCACTTTAGGCGTTATAAATTTTCACCTTAATTACAATTATGTTTTTGTTTATTTTACCATATCAATTGTGCACACAATAAGTACTTTATTGAACTAATTATATTTTTAAAGATTAATGAATAAGGAGCTGACAGAACTCAATGTTTAGATTAGCGCCATCTAGTGGATCTAAATACGTACTATTAGCGTGACGGTGCGAGTTCAGTGTTTTTTTTACCATAGCAAAAGTGTACACCGTGTTTAAAGAAGTTTTCACTTCAAAAAAACTGTAACATAAAAGTGTTTCCTAATTTTCTCATAATTTGTGACGTGTCGGCCTTTCACACTAGGCCAGCGTGATGGTCTATGTCCTCCCTACAACCCAAGAGGTGACCTGTGCAGTGTTGAGATTGTTTGTAAACATGGCTGATATGTAATCGTCTAGTTAAATCGAAATATGTACCTCTCTTGGCGGTGACGTCAGTATTTATCAACTTATTTATAACGACATTATAAAACAAAGGGATTCTAAGAAATGAAGATTGTATTTATTATAGTATATGGAAGTGTAGGATTATCAGTAGAGTAGTTTATGGAAGAAAGATACATTAAATGACATGTTTACTAAACAAGTTCTAAACAAAGTTAGTAAGTAAGTACATAGTAGTATATTTTCGAAGCATGTTTTTCATATACAGTCGCGGCACTCTCGAATAAATGCCGAAGCGTTTGTACCAGGCTCGCATAAGCACGCGTGTCATAAAAAAGTTACGAGGAGTTATCAAAGGGCGCAGTAAAGCTGGCTACGGCGACGCTATAAACTGCCCGCTCTATGTAGGGTTGCTGCCATATACAAAGTTTTTAACACTACTTAGAAGTTTAGAAAAGTGCTAGGGGACATAGTGATATTGTCGAAAAAAGAAATGTTTGGTATGAAAACATATATAACACTTGATTTCTATGTAAGTTTGGTATTTTTATTCAAAAGCAAAAAGTCGGCAAACAAAATGTCGTCTTAGGAATAACGTTACTTTGGATCTTTGTTAGTTTTGGAAGCAATGAAATTAGTTTCCATTTAATTCTAAATTATGATTCTAACATGTATTGACATTCGATTCGAGATATATCAATGTATGCATCACCCCGATAACTTGAACAATCTTGATAAATTTTTAGAGACTTTGGTCTACTCATAAAACGCTTGTACGTTTATTAAATTGATGTTTACGTAGAAATTATCATTAATAGTTATAGTGACATAGATAATCAATTTCTTCATGGAACTACTTACATCTTTATAGCTTAATAAATGTATGTTTATTGGTAGTACAAAGTCAACTCTAATGCCTGTCACGTATCATGTTCGAAGATCATTCAGCGTCAAAATAAAACCAGTAACATTTCATTATCAATTGAATAGTATTTTTTTTTATGGTATAGGGGGCAAACGAGCAGACGGGTCACCTGATGGCAAGTGACAACCGCCGCTCATGGGCACCTGTAACTGAAGAGTCATAAGTGCGGTGCCGACCTTTAAGGTGGGAGTAGGGGAAGAGGGGAGGGAGGGAAGGGTTAAGGCCTCCGGTAACCTCACTCACTGCAAACATTGCTTCACTGCCGGTTTTCTGTGAGGCCGTGGTATCATTCCGGTCGGCCGGCCCATACGTGCCGTAGCTTGGCTCTCCCACGATAGAAATTAGTTAACCCGAAGTTACCCGAGTAGAAGTATTCACTGTCGACTGATTTACTAATGCCATTGGACGACTAAAAGCGGATTCCTAAAATCAAGAAACGATTCGTTTTGTTTACGAACGGTAAAATTTTCGTTGAAAATTCAACGAAATTAACCGTCCGTAAGCAAAACGAATCGTGTCTAGATTATAGGAACCGGGTATAAGAACCCGGACTCAGTACTCTGCGATCCTAGCCGATTCTAACTATCGATTCTACAGACCAATTCAAGCATGACCAGGAAAAACATTTTCTAACCTTTGGTACAGACAACCTTTGGAAGACCAAAGGTTGTCTGTAAGAGACCGCTGCCCGCGAAAAGACAGCTGTACGAGCTCCTACATGATTTGATGACTCCACACTTTACAATAATATATATAATATACACATTTTATAACTAGTGTGCAATATCGATCGCTGGACTAAACACACGTCGCGTATTATAAAATCGCTGATTAGGCAAACTTGTAATAATTATCTTAGTGAAAATAAATCGGGTTTTACGTTAACTCCAGCACACTCTTATTTTATCTGAACACCACCTGCAACTTACAAAACCTTCACTGCTCCACCAGCTATCTGATGTCACTGTACAGCAGCCCATTGTCACACTAATGGTTTATGTGTTCTACTGATTGCTGATGTAATATTTGATGTGCAATAAAGTGTAACCTGTTTTTAAGGAATGTAAGCTTTTATCATTTTGTTACGAGTTCAAATATGGAGTAAATATTCTTATTACGGCTCGTTTGCCTAGATTATTCGTCATGGCAAACAATAAAATGTAGAATTCGGGTGTTACAAGGGTGTGTGATAAAATAAAACAGTCCCAGTTCTATAGATAACACGATAATGGATTTCTAAATGGCACACTGGCACGAAATGTACATTTCGTTTTGGTTTTAAAATTTTCAACGTAAAGTATAGAGCATAAATATGTAGGTAGGTATTCGGTATACCTGCTATTGTTTGTACTTTTGTTGCGCAGTATGTAAAACGTGTTATTTACTATGGTGGCTTTTTAAATTTGGAATAAAAACCATTTTGATGTTAATTGTGACGTGTTGTTTGTCGCCAACTTAATGACGTCACAGAAGTTTGTAGTTTTGCTTAGACCTTTCTGCTAGTGTAGTGATCGCATTGTAAATCGCAATAAATACGCTCTGCTTCAGTACTAAGTACGCACCTAGCCCGGGTTTATGTTACGCTTTGTGAGAGTAACCGGGCTTATCTACGGTGTTTTATGACTATTTTACGATTATTGCCCCTTTGAATTGGTTATAACTTCGTACGATATGAAATTTCTATAAAGGAATAATTTTAAATGGACATGTTCATTTAAGTGGTTTTTACAGCGGCGTATTAATTTTTATTACTTGAGAGCCGGTGCGCTTGCTGAGCTTTTATTTTAATACATCTTTAATCAGACGGCTGAGCTATGCGACGAGGTATAATTTTAACTAGCTATTCGTAATTATTCGAAGTTATTTGCGATTGTTATTCGAGGCCATTGTAATGTGATTTTAGTCCCTTGGAATCGTCTTCTTTTTGTAACTAAATACGATATTCGTTGGTGGGTCTGCCTTATTCATTAAATACTTATAAATAAAAAGTAATGTAATTGTAGGTATCTCAGTAGCAAGAAACAAAATGTTAAACATCATCCTGACATAGTATAAAATCACACATAGATGAATCTCAAGAACCACTGAACGGATTCATAATTATACTGTTTTTCATCTAAAGTCAATCTAAAAAAACCCGTCGTATTATAATTCTAAAAAAAACAAAGGCAAAGCAACAAAAGGAATGGTCGTTATTTTCTTGAAGCCATTCAGTACGTTTTCGATCCCAGTTTAACTTCGTTGTGGATAAAGCTATAAGCCTGAATATTTACTGACAAATAGGGTATAATATAACAAGGTAAATTCCTAAATTTCATTCAATTGTAGTTACGAACTATTGCAAATGAAATCGTCAGTCGTGAGTCAGTGACAAAATGAAATCCTCAGTCGTGAGTCAGTGACAAAATGAAATCCTCAGTCGTGAGTCAGTGACAAAATGAAATCCTCCATTTTGTCACTGACTCACGCACTCACCGATCATCAAAATTCTATTCTACTTCTCGTACACACACAAGCTTCAAATTTTAAACACAGGTAGTAGTTAAACGCAAGGAAAATCTCAAACACAGCAATTTGATCCCCCCTTTTCTGGAAACACAAACTGCATAACTAATTTTGTAATCATATATTTATATAACTGAGTAACTTTTGCAGTTTATACAATTTTTCGTCACTTACACTACCATAATAGGTACAGTAAGTCGATGTTTCCTATAATGTATCCATCAAAAAATATAACGTGTAAAAAAAAATGCAAGTCTCGCAACGCGGTTTTTTTACCGCAAAAAAATGATGAGATGTAATTGTTACCTAATTATTTAACTGACAACATTTTAGTGACCGTATTAATTTAAAACAACTTCAAATAAGTAGAATGACCATTCTTAAATAAGTAGAATGACTTGGCAATCGCACACGGCAATAGAATCTATATGTACAACGATAATTATCTTTTCTTAAGTTCATAGAATACCCATAATTATATCGTCTTATTCTTTTATTGTG
>OY982575.1:16105440-16201547 GCA_963859945.1 Euplagia quadripunctaria | reverse complement strand
CCCACGCGCATCCCGCCAACTTCGAGTACGATGACAACGAGTGGGACATCGGCATCGGCGACCTCATCATAGACCTCGATGCCGACATAGAGAAGACGGACGAGGCGGGCGGCATGGCGGCGCGCGCCGAACCTGACGCGCAGCGCACCGCGCTCAAGATGAAGATCAAGCGCACCAAGCCCGGCACCAAGAGCTCTGAGGCCAAGCACGAGATCGTCAAGTCGAACGAGATGAACGGAGAGCCGAAGCCGTCGGTGCCCGCGGTGACCGCGCCGCCGGCCGCAGCCAAGCGGGGATCGGGAGGGCACCGGCGAGACAAAGCGCGGGATAAGCACCACCATCCGCACCCGCCTCACGATGTGAATGGCGTGGCGCGGGTGCCACCGCCACCTAACGCGCCGGGACCGCCCGCGCCGCAGCAGCCTGTACCAATGCCCATCGCATTGGCAGCACCGCCTGCACCTCCTAAACCTGACAGAGACCGGCGACCGCGCCGCGTCTTGACCCTAAACCCCCTGCATCGGCGGCGCCTGCGCCAGCGACTCCCGCGCCCGCGCCATCGCCCGCACCCACGCCCCCGCAGCACACGCAACATACGCAACACACCCCAAGTACACCTACCAAACCGGAGCCCGACGACTCGCGGCAAGAGACGCACTCGTCGCAGCCTCCTGCTAAGAAAGTAAAAACAGATCCCAAGGTAATTCAATCATTTATATAAACTTTTTACTCAACGAAAAACTACAAGTACCATTCAGAACTAAAACCATAGTTTAAGCATCATATTTACAAATACTAAAACACACGAGCAGTTTCAATTGATATAGGTAAACATTTAAAGCAGTCCGACATGGGTGCAGTCTAATAGCAGAAAGGGAACTTCAGCTCCTACTGGACTCAAAATGGTGAAAAGATAGATTTTAGCCAGAAATTAGGACAAAAACTAGTTTCGTAAAATAGAAAATGTATCTTCTGTGTCATTTTCTGTGTCAGACACTACAACTAGTCATTTGAAACTAATAAATGGAGAAAGCTTTCTCCACAAAGAGCTTAATTTTTATTATAAATCAATCATTAATAAAGTCTCCTAGATCAGTATACAAAAATATCATATCGCTAGCACAAGAAGAATGACATAAGCAATCTAAATTGCGTAACTAGTGAAGTGACTCGATGTAATTTATCGATCAGCCAATCGCCGCTGATAACAGTAATCGCACACTAATCGCCCGATTGCTCTTATCGCGTGTGTATCCGTTTGTTTCGGAACAGTGTATTTAATTGTCCGGGCTTAGGGCTGTTTGCGAGCTTGATTGAGTGCAAACGTTCGTGGGGTGTAATCCTCGCCTGTCGCCTGCCGCATCGGTTCATTAAATCACCCCAGCGGTTCCCTCCCTTCACCCTAGTCCCCCAGCCACGACACAATGCTTGATGCACTCCGCAAATTAATGCGATTGTGGCCGCCGCACTATGGGGCAGCGCCTACGAGATGTCATAAATGCTTTTTCTAAAAGTCTGTAGAGCTGAATGTAATATAAGTACTTCAAATTAAAGCTGATAGCTTGATTTACATTGGTAGACATAATTCAAACTTTTATCGGAGGCTATTTCCTATGATGCATTACAAGATCAAAACGATATCAGCGCCTCTTAACTGATAATGTAACTACTTTATGAAATGATCACTGTTTGATCATATTATGAAGCAGCCGTGTTTTCAGCTGTTATTCGCTGAGTATTCATTGATCTGGCTTGATCTCGTCGAAATAGAAATATTTCATGAAATGGTCGGACACATAATGAAGTGATAAATTTCGAGATCCGACCACGCATTTATACCATCACAGAAATATAAATAATTAATGCCTTATCGAATATTACCCAATAATTTTACCCATATGAACTGGGTAGAGCTGTGCTGCAATTTTGGGAATAGTGACTAACGGACATCGGAACGCTTAGGGATATCTATGAAAGAATCAACAAACACAAAGCCGACCCCAACTTAGTTGGGAAAAGGCGCGGAGGATGAAGTAATATGAAATTTTCCTGAATATTAAAATGAGCTGAATTTACATTAAATAAATGTTGTTGTTGTTTTTCCATTGTATAAAAAGAGCCTCTGAAAAGAATACAAATTAATAATTATACATATGAGGCACGAACTTTAAAACCTCTGAAGTACGTAATTAAATTTAGTTGATATAAGTTAAAATAAAGGAAAAACAGGGTACGATTAGATTGTTCATTTTTCTTTTGCTTTTTTTTAAATTGGTTTTATGTATGTGAATGTTAAGCGACGCCTAGAGATACATTATCTACTTGCTAAAGGAAAGTCCGTGACATTTCCACTTAAAATTGCTAAAACAAATCTTTGTTATGCCAAGTCATATTTCCGCAAAAATGCTTTTTATTTTTAATAGTATTATGACGACAATAACATGCCACATTGAAATGCTAAGTCGTTTTGCAACATTGAGTATTTATTGTCCCCACAAGTTATTTCGTACTGCACGCAGAAGACAGTAATACTAGTGGGTTATTTCGACATCAATTCTCAGTAATTACCGCCCATTTTCCTATTCTTCCATAAATAAATGACTTCATGAATAAAATAACTTTCGAGAAGAATCCTGTCTGTGCACCTGCATCCGATGAATTTCTTTCACAATGGTTAAGCGAAGCATCATTATTCATGCAGACGTGACTCGGAGCTATTGCCAAAGGTTTATGCAAACCGCGACATCTCGTATGAACTCATCACGATCAACCACATTAATAATGGTTAGTTTGTTACATTAAACCGTCCCGGCAGCTGCTTGAGCAATACTGCGCATGCAATATTTTATTGCACGAACGCAAATTATAGTACTGCATGGAGGGTGAATGTAAGGTTGTCAACTAATTTTTGTTTTCCGTACTATACTTAATCGTATGTAAAAACCGTTTGAGTAACGTTTAGAGACTTGATTATTTTAACACATTACAAAAGGCAAATGCTGATGTATGAATGCTCGATTTTCACGAGATACTATAACCCGCGTTAAAGTACAGACATATTGAGTCAGGGATTGAGTACGTGTCTGATTTAAAGTTGAGTGAAAACGTGAACTAATGGTTAGGGAACTGTGATATTCAATGGAAGGATGACCAAGTAAAGTACACGATTATTTCAAAAGATAGTATTGACAAAGAAAAGGTTTACTTCCCACAGTTAAATAGCTCGAGGAAAGTAAATAAAAGAGACTATTTGAGTATTTTTTGTGTTATTGCGCATTGTGTATTGGTTTTTGAGTAATTTATTGCTTGTTACAATAGTTCTAAGCAGTAGCAAGATATTTGATTCTTTTAAAAAAAAACATGTTTTTCTTTTGTAAAACTTTGCTATTTTATTTTCTAGCGCTAAAAATGCCATACCATACCATAATCCAGATAATAAAAGTGGAAAAAAGTATTTTCTCAACACCTAAGTATAAAAACCTATTTAAATTAAGAAGATAATGATGTTTTGTTATAAGTACGGTTGACAACCCTACACGAATCTTGAAAGAGAATCTCCCTTTTGCTTTTCTTGTTATTCGTTCGAGGGTTGCGAACACATCGCAGTCTTCCAAATTCCATTCATTAATCACTGTCGAGAGCTCTAAAAATTTCTGAAGTGCCTGTGGAATCAATTTAACGTTCGCCCCTAACTGGAAAAGTTTTGAAGCGATAATTAAAGACGAGATATCAATTTTGAAGTCTTAGTAACATTGTTCAAAGATTTAATCCACTTAATGTCATTAAAATGTAATAGCACAGAATGTAAGAGTAAAATTAAAAATAGAGAGACTTAAGATCTTTAGTACTCTGAGTGTTTCAAGTATTTACGAAGCTGTATTTATTTAAAATTCTCAGCGGTCTTTTGTTGTACGTTCACTGTACAAACCTCTTTTGAACAGACTACAGTTATTCGTTTACGACTTTTGTAGTAGATAAGTAGTATAGAGATATTTATTATTTACTAGTTGTCGTCATGTTCGTTTATTTCGTCCATGAAAGCAAAAAGAAATAAGTACATATTATAAATTGGTTTAAAATATTAACTCTGAAACGTAAATATGTCAAAAATAGACTAGATAGTTGGTAAGCAAAACGGTTTGTTAACATCAATACATATATCGACACTAGGCCGTTATCGATTTCGATATTTGATGTAGGCTATTCTGAGTTTTTTTATACTTTCGCGAAGCCGTGCTGGCTGGCTGGAAAGTAAAAAAGTGTTTTACGTTTGCTTTTCAATATCAGCGATTTAGTTTACATAGTGAACTTTTTATGTAGACTAGAGATCACGTGATGTCGAATTTCGACCATGTTTTGACGTGACAACGTCTTATAAATTGGTTTGCCGGGTGACACTTCAAGAAACTGCGTTACGCTCCGCTCACGTTATGCGCTCACAATGAGAGCGAGTGAGAGGCACGCGTCCCTTCCACTCGGGCATGGTTTTTCATCCTTCTTCCTACTATACGAATGAATATTCACATTAAAATTATTTTACCACTCAAAGTCGTTGTCACGTAAAACTTTCGCCCGTATACCGACTTTACAGGCAACCAATTTTTTTTTTTTCATTTGCCAGTATAACTTGAGCTGTCATTGTATTATAGACTTACTTACCATGACAGGTCAACGCATATACTAAACGCGTGTTATTTCATTATGCCGTTTTCACGGAGTTGTAAGACATACTGTTTAAAAGTTTTAGCTTTCTACACTTCTATGCGAACGTAGTAACGTGAATTTTGGAATATTTACAGTTTAGTAAATATTCTAAAATTCACGTTACTACGTTCGCGAAGTTTTCTTAAAACGGGGTACAAAGAATTCTCTTCACATATTAGTATAATGATAAGATCTTAATCATAATATAATCATCACTTTTAAATGTATTAGCAGTTCAAACACAGCTCCGAAAGAAAAAAAGAATACAGCAACATATTTATTGCTCTGTAATCCGATCGGCGCTCTATGGTCGCATTCGTCCAATAGAAAGATGGAAGGAAATCTCATCGGTTTTCTGCTTCACTCGCTTGTTTTTAAGCGGCTTATCTCATCTAGTTAATAATAAATCTATGTGCATGGCAGGGTACGTGAGGCCCCTATATTTGTTTATAGAGACAGTTATCCATACCCTAGCTAGTAACCATTGTCTGTTCTCCTGCTACTTAAACTGTGCACTATTATCACGGGTGAGTTTCAAAATAAGGGAGTCAGAACCCCTTCAATAATTTTAAATATTTAACTTTTGTATAGCTTCAGAATTACAATTATTTGTATACCTACGTAATATTTTGTTTAGTATGTGCGTATGTTCTTTTTTTAATTTTAATAAATTTAAATTTGACTTTGGAAGCACAACTTTGTTGAGAATTTTTTTCTTTCAATCACCTTTTAAGGTTTTTTATGCCAATGAAGTAAAAATATAGCAATTTACAATAAATACGACAGGCCTTGTCATTCTACGACAGGAAAGTCCAAATTGATAAATGTGATATTTACAACTCACATAAATCGTGATGCAAACAAGTTTATATTTACAACTTGATGTTTATGATCCATTTTATATTTAAATATACATATCAAGATAGTACTTCCTTTAATATTGCATTAAAGATATGCTAATCAACAAAGGAATATGGTTATTAAAATAAGTAAAATTATAAAACCCTACTCGGCAGTACGGTACTACGGGTAATTTGTTTTAGTGCAGCAGTACGATAGACATATTTTTATGCCCGTGTTTCTACTGCAGAAGATTAGTGAGCGTGGAACCCAATAGGATCGTAGTGTTACGAGTATCTATCTACGTACGAGTATGAATTCGCAATCTGGGTATACATATAAATGTAAAAAATTATACATATCACTGCATATTCTGCCGTCGTAAATGAAAACACAGTAACTCCAATTACTGTATAACTGTAGTTACTGTGTTTCATTTACGACGGCAGTATTATAAAACAAAGACCCGCCCGCGCTGCGTCTATCCCTGTCTGTTCGCGATAAACTAAAGATTAAGACCGGATTTTCATGCGGTTTTCACCAATAGACAGAGTGATTCATGAGGAAGGTTTAGGTGTATAATTTATTAAGGTTTTGTGTATAATAGGACGATGATTGTTAAAGATGTCGGAAAAAATCAATAAATACTCTACTACCCGTGCGAAGCGGGTTGCTTGTAAATGTATAAATTTTGACATCGAAACCTGACAACCTAACTAATATTATAAATGCGAATGTGAGTTTGTTATTTGTTACGCTTTCACGCTTAATTACTTAACTGATTATGAAATTTTACATACACGTTGTCAGGAATACAGTACACACAGTACCGTTCCCGAGGGATAATATGAGCGAAACCGCGTGCATAATCTATTCTCTTACAATGGTCATGATTTCTTCCCTTCTTATTTATACACACGTCTTAATACCTTAAGTCTTGAATATGTAACATTTTATCTAAAGTTCAGTGATATGTCCAATAAAAAACCATGGGATAGAGATATGACTAATATAGAGCTATGGCTGTCAAGATAAATTAATATAATTTCGATCAAAGTGACCAGGAGAGCATGATATTTAACAGGTATAATGTATATGTCCTCACAAATGAGGTTAATAGCACCGCAGCGCTCGATTATACCGATCGCTCTGAATAAATTTACATGTTGATTGCCGGCTGATCAGTGTTCTCACTAAACTAACTGCTAACTGGCTGTCAAGCTCACCGCTGACATTAAATAAATATGTAAGAGCTTGTGCCGTGAATCATGTCGATTATAAAATCAGTTTCTATTTTATAACTGACTTTTAAGACATGCTTCTTCGTAAGAAGCACTATCAGTAGCACTTACAAAAATATAGTTGTTTTTTTCTTTGGGAATTAGACACAAGCGAGTATAATCGAACGATAACACTCTTTTTTTGGTTCCTTTAATAACAAGTAAGGTAAAATCATTAGTATACCACTTTTTTTAAACAAATTTATATAATATATGTATATGTAGTTGGAGAATTTACTGTGACATAAAACCTTTTCACAATATAAAGCTATTTGTTTAGATTCTACCCACGACAAAGGGCACAGATTACTAAGTTGTTACTACGTAACAGATAAATCACTCCCTACAAAAATATCGATACCTACCGTTTTAATTGCGCCTACTTTTTCCAAGCTTTAAAATGTGTGTAGGGTTACCTCTTCAATATATATATATTTTTTTAAATTACAATTGTTATTGTTATGTAAATTCTGTACTTTACGCTTATTTTTCATTTCCAATCAAATTTTAGTATGAAAAGCCTTCATGTGTTTTATTTTTATGTAAAGATTAATAAACTTCTTCGCTTTTCTAAAATTATTAAACTGTATGGTGGGAAATATTGGAATTCTTACAAAAAGTTTTATTAAATCATTTGAGGGAAACAATATAGGCATACAGGATTAAAAGGTTCATTTTTAAAAATTACATAAACAGCCTTGCCGGGCCTTTTTTTCTCTTACTTCGAAATCGAATTAGGAACTTTAAAAATAAAAACGTATGCGCACGATGCAGCTGTCGGCAACCCACTGCGCGAGACTGCGTATAAGGTCCGCCGGCGGACGAGCGGCCGGTAGTTATTTAGCGCGCCCAAGTACATCGAGTGACACACGCCTGCTAAGGGAAGTATCAACTATAAATTTATGATATAATTAAGTTTGTACAGAACTTTAAGGGGGCAATTTTACTCACACTTATCGGGTTTTTATTATCTAATCAATAAAATTCATGTGAAAGACAACATAACACTCCAATCCGGATAAACCTTCTTAAGAGATTTGAAACCTTTTAATACGGCTTTAGGTACGAAGCGGTGAACGTATGTCTATGGTTACATAACCATAGACATACGTTTACCGCTTGCCATCGTTAAAAGTCGTGTTTAAAAAAAAAAATAACACATACATATGTGTTATTTGAAAAAGGAACGTCACGATGTAGTACTTAGCAGTAAGATCCACTAAGATCACAACCAATTAGACATAAGTTTTCTGAACTCCGTTTTTTATATACTTAGTATTTATCAAATAAAAATATTAATGAAAAAACAAAGAACCTGTCGCTACTTCAAAAACTCTTATTTATTTTATTTAAAATAGGAGCAAACTATAATAGACGATAAAACAGGTCACTATTTAATAAAAATTAGTCAATAGACATTATTATGACTAGTTATACCAGTAACGTAATGCTATTGGTCGGTTGATAAATATTGATGAATAGTGGGGGTTATAAAAGGCTATACTAACATTATAAGTTGTTAACAATCACTTAGTGCTGATGGAGGTTCGAACAACATAGCAGTTACTGTTATTTAGTGATTTTGATAGTATATAGCAATAGTTGTGAGACTGTTTTTAACAAACCCGGCTGTGTGAATAATTATAAACTTATAATTTTCAAACTTACTTAATAAATGAACTGAAAAGATTAATTATAATAATTTTGATGGACCCACTGTCACTTTCACAATTGAGACGACTAACGACGTCTCTCAAGTTAAAATCCATCAAGCCGTTTACGCTGCAGAGCGTGCCAAAGTACTATGCACACACATACATACACTCGAAAACATAACCCTTCTTCTGGTGCAGTCGGGTAATAAACATTCTAGAATAATACCACTTCTGTCATAAGTGATAAACTCGCAAAATTTGGCTATCAACGTGTTTATGTTATTCTCTCAATCCACGTCAGCCCGAGGCGTATCATCATTCTTTTTAAAACGTTATTGCTTGAACCAAACTACATGACTACAGCCGTAAATTAAAATTTTAATAACCTATGCACGTAATTGATTGATGCGGTATAATAAATGGGATATCGAACCCGCCAACTTCGTACAGATTTAAAAGATAGCCCAGGGGAGTCAGATCGTCTGACTACCTACTACATGCGTTGTTCGGACAAGGATGGCGTAGGTCAGGTGTAACTTTAATATAAATGTCGTATTATTTTACCATATTTTTATTGGAACTAGTATTATAAACATTTATATTATTATCTATCCATCTGTTTTTTTTTTAATTTTGCTATAAAACACGACTTTTAACGATGACAAGCAGGCTGATTTTTTAAGATTTTATATCAGTCTATTAATATGTAAACGAACTTATCATAAAAATACCATATCACACGGTTAACTCTAAACTTTAGCAGAAAAATGGTAAAATAAAATAGTAAGTTATTTGTAAACAACTGCAGATGTGTTAAATTTAAAATGTTATTTTTTCAAAAAGATTTTTTCGATTTTCCAAAAGCCTCTCATGATAAGCAGTGACGTAATATAGACTTCAACTCTTTAAAAATAAAATAAAAGATAAAGTTACTTTTCCTTTACTAAGGCCATGAGGTGAATATAGTTAGACGACTAGTAATGAATAAAAACAAACCCTATCCCGTTCTGCTTGAAAGTTAGAAAAATAGTTTAATAATTGACCAAAGCAATCATTAACTATATGATATTATGCTATATTCTTGCATATATACAAAAGAATTCTAAGCTCTCAGAACTTATTTCAATTAGTTTAATCAGTTGTACTCTGTACTCAATTTTAAATCCCATGCGTTTTTCAATTTAATGAATTCTTTTTTGTTATTTATTTCTTTCTAACGATAACTCTCTCGCACCATAACTGGTAAGTCCATAAATAATACCTTCATAGGGCCGCGGAACGAATCACAATAATTACAATTAAACGCACCACGATAACTTCGTTGACGATGAATACGTTGCCATGAAATGACATGTGAAAATACTCGCCAGAAATAACTACTCATTGCTCTCTCAAAGTAATTTCATATTGCATTTCTAACCTTGTATAATAAATCTTAATTACTAGTGTAGTACTTACTGTCCTCACAAAGACAGAATATCTTGTTTATTCATTAGATTATGCATAAATTATTATCTACATTGTAGCTGAGACGCGCGCAAGATAAAAGACCAATTAGATAGTCAGAAACAAGTCTACACAGAAAAAAAAACTGTATAAGCTACTTACAGATGTTTGAAGGTGGTATGGACTTGAAGGCGGACTTAGTCCTTATCGTACCTACTATATCTGGTAGTTTGGTCTGCCAACCATGATAACATTATTATTTCATGGTTGACAGTCTGATGCCTATGATAGTACCATTCCACTGAGTAGGCACACAAGACGACTGAGAGTAACGACAGTTTAATGTTTCGTGTAGTTCTTGGATGCTATGTTCGAAAGTCTTTTAGCAGTGTTATTACCATGTATAAAACTATTAAGACACTTTTACAACTTATGCAAAATATGTCTTGTGAAAATTATCAATCCCCTTTTCTTATAAATTTGCAATAGATATACTGACATTAGATTTTTTAAATTTCCGAAAATTAAATCAAAATTACGCTACAGATTGTAAGTTCATAAGTCTATTGATCAAGACAGCAGAAGGCGCGAGGAGGTAGTTCGCAGCTGCCGCCGGCTACTGTGTAATTATTATTGGCGTAATTAGGATGTGAGGTCGGGCAAAGCCCGCGGCGCCGACAGCCCGCTCTACTCTAACAAATGCCATTATTATTTCCGCTTCACATTATACTCTGCAGCGGTTTGTTACGTTCTCGTTTATTATGTCATGAACAATTGAAACGATAATAAATATTCGCTCCCGCAAAGCAAATTGATTCAACATTAATTGCAGTGATCTGTAAGTTATCACGTTTCGACTTCGACTACTCGAACGTTTGCCGCACCGTGTGTTTACCGTTACTTATTTAACGGTTGTGCAATTTGGCTGAGTAACTGAATAATATTCCACTCGAATGAAATGTTTGCTGGCCAATTGACAGCTGCCCATTTATTATATAGAGAAAAAAATCAATGGAATACCTAATATTAAATCGGAAATTAACTGACAAAGAATGTATAAATGCTTTATTAAAAAAAATTGTAATGATTTATTTTTATCTATTGAAGACCAGTTTGCAGTAACTGTAATTGAATACAATTTGAAGAGATATGATTCGGAAAGGTGATGAAAGCAGACCCTCACCATGAGAGAATTATTTTATATTCTCACAAAAGAGAATTGCGTTAAAAGAAATCCTACTACTATTATAAACGTGAAAGTTTGTGAGGATGTATGGATGTTTGTTAAACGTCGTGTTCACGTCAAAACTATTAAACCGATTGTGATGAAACTTGGTAAGTAGATAGCTGGAAACCTAGATTAACACATAGGCTACTTTTTATCCCGATATTCCCACGGGATCGGGACTTACGCGGGTGAAACCGCGGGGCGCTGCTAGTATTATAAACGTGAAAGTTTGTGAGGATGTATGTATGTATGGATGTTTGTTACTCTTTCACGCAAAAACTACTTAACCGATTGCGATGAAACTTGATATGTAGATAGCTGGAGACCTGGATTAACACATAGGCTGCTTTCTATCCCGATATTCCCACAACACCGGGACTTATGCGGGTGAATTCGCGGGGCGATGCTAGTATTTTATAAAACGATCAGTCATATTTCGAAATATTCTTATTTCTATACCCGTGCATACGCTTATTATGACCTCGTAACTGTAATTTGATTATTTTACACATTTGGATTGTGGCTGTTGTGTAAACACACCTAGTAACATGTACAGTGTGCAAAATATGCCGATTGTACATTTTAATGTTTGCACATTCTGTGTTTTATACATCTTGCACTTTTTAATTAATAATGCAATGTAAATGATTTACAATATATATAAATAAAAGAAAATCGGCTAAAATGTTATAATGTGCCGTTAAATAAGCATTGTAAGTACTTACCTAATAGTATTTTACACGCTAAAGTGCGTGTGCGTATCCTGACGATAAGGTTTGATATTTAATAAGTTACAAATAATGTTAATATAATAGGCATATTATTATTTGTTGGTGTCACGTTATTATAAAATAAAAACTCATTAATTAATGAAATTTCATAGCCAAATCTCTGATAAAATCTACAAACACGTACACTACATGTAAATTGACTCATGATCAAAATTGTTGCGCCGCGCTGCTTCCAAATATGGCCGTTACGTTATCAATGTATTTACGCAACAGTTTCAGATAAGTTGGAATTTCTTGAAATATTTGAAAGCTTCTTGAAGCTCGAGAGGGCATTTTAATAGCTATTCGTGGTGAATTAAGCAAAACGTAGTTCTAGTAGTGTACATTTAGTGCAAAAATATTCAATTATCTTATCTACTACTTATTATCTTACTAATATTATAAACGTGAAAGTTTGTGAGGATGTTAGATCTTTGTTACTCTTTCACGCAAAAACTACCAAACCGATTGCGATGAAACTTGGTATGTAGATAGCTGGAGACCTGGATTAACACATAGGCTACTTTTTATCCCGATATTCTAACGGCATCGGGACTTACACGGGTGAAACCGTGGGGCGCTGCTAGTAATATTTTAAACGTGAAAGTTTGTGAGGATGTATGGATGTTTGTTACTCTTTCACGTACAAACTACTGAACCGATTGCGGTGAAACTTGGTATGTAGATAGCTGGAGACCTGGATTATCGCATAGGCTAGTTTCCACGGCATCGGGACTTACAAGGGGAAACCGCGGAAGCGCAGCTAGTATCATTATATTAATATGTGAAGAGAATTATTTGTACTCCTTTTTAAGAAAAGTAGTAACGTGAATTTTGTTGAAATTGAAAATTGAAGTAACGTGAATACTAACAGTTTATATATAGAAGTGCTGAAAGCTAAAATTTTTAAATGATATGTCTTACAGCTTTAAAAATTACGTGAAAACGGCTTAATGAAATTACAAGTGTTCAGTATATGTGTTGACCTGTCATGGTAAGTAAGTCTGTACAACGACAACTCAAGTTATACTGGCCAAAGAAAAAACCATGGTCGAAATTCGACCACCACGCGATCTCTAGTGTGTATAAATGCGAAAGTTTTGACGGATGGATGTCCGTTACTCAATGACGCCAGAACAGCTGAACAGATCTGGATAAAATTTGGCACAGAGATATCTTTTAGTTTGTAATAGCACATAGGATACTTTTTATACTGGAAAATGTATAGTTCCTGTTTGATACATTTGAATTTCCACGCGAACGAAGTCGCGGTCAACAACTAGTAATATCATAAGTCTTGTACTACATTCCATGGGTTTGGACACTGGCGCGCAATCCAAATACAGTGATGCGTATCTAACGGTTTAAATCTTTGTCTGATACACAATACAATGTTAGTACTCATAGTACTATAAAATCTCAGATCATAGACACGGTTTTTATTGTTCATCAATGCAGCTGCCGTACCAAAAAGCTTACAGCGTCCCCTATTATGCCTTATATTAACGCCAAACTCAATCTGTCGTCATAGAATACAAATAACATTCGCTCTGTAATAAATTTCCCCCGTCTTAGTTGTCATAAACCCATTTAAGTTAGTTCTTGTACGAGCTTGTTGGGTCGTCTGTGGAGCCGTTTGATATTTAGTCAACCGGATCTCGGACTGAGTTGGTCGATATGTTGGTTACACGGTAATCCGTAGCAGGCGTTTACCTGGCTCTCTTTGTTCAATAAAACTTTTGCTTTAGATTGAACTGCTAAAGAATTTAACATATATACAAATCAGATTTTAACATGAAATGTATAAATATGTACATACAATATGTTTTGATATCTTAGGTATTTCGAGACTTATATTACACACCGTTTCGTTTCGCTAGATTTAGTTCGGTCTTCTCATAGTACGGGATCAGTACGTGTACCTGTCAGCTACTACATAAATATTCCTTAACGTCAGAATATGCCCGGGGAATTCAAAGATGAGGTCTTTATGCGATCTATAGTAAGCAAACTTAGCCACTAGACCAACATAGCAGACAGAGAATACGTATTGTATTATGTGCAAATTCCAACTGTACGCTAGTAACTATAGCTGGGAATCTGAAGAGGTGCAGGGGAGAACTTTTATTAACAAAATGCTTAGAACACTTACACGCAATCCACACCCACTTACCCCGCGCTGTAGGATATAAATGTAGTATCGAGTATACTATGATATTGTATAGAATCGGGTAATGTTATAGAAGTATATAATGAAATAGGATTTAATAATTTTATCTGTTACCATTTAAAAATTAAACAGATAAAATACTAGAAAGTTAAAACGCTGCTAAACGTTAAAAAATCTACCGAAATTACGTAAGTTTTTCCAATGTGGTGTGTAGATTAGCAACGCAAAAGTTGATCTAATTTTTAATTAAAAACGTTTCACGTTCACGCTATATTTCCACATGGCTTTTTATTGAAAAAGATTTAGCTTAAAAAACAACACAAATAGAGGATGCAGTTGGCTACAAATCGGATCGCTCGACTAGTTCGTTGACTAATAAAACCTTCACAAACGAAATATAGGGGAGCTTGGGATCAAAAGCCGATTTTTTGTTGCTTTTTTATAAGCCGCTATTTTGCCCTCTTTTGTGCCCGTGTTGTTTACTAATGGTTTCTGTTGGGTTCGACTTAAGATAATAACTCGGTTTTTTTCTCGCCCATGTGTCGTTATGAGCGAGTTTTTGCCGCCGGAAATGCGAGAATGCTGTTCAGTCGGATTAAAATATACATATTTGTTGATCTTTCCGTGGCTGGCATGTGAGGGTGCACTTTATTTTGGTTCAAAGACGATTACGTGTGTTCGATTTACTTTTATCGATGACAGCTATTGTTTTTTAACAGCTTACATTATTTAATCACAGTGAAGGCGACCCTTCTCACCCTTTATTTTTCATTCCCCGCAATATCCGTAATCGTTATCGCCCGATAATCAATCACCGCTCTCGTTTAATTCCCCAATATCCTGCGGTATCCAACTAACAATTACATGTGAGGGTGTCCCGAGTCCCGTATCACCGGCGGGCAGCGCGATGCCAATAACATAAATTGTCACGGGTGGTCGGAAGTGGCCCTCGTTCCTCTCGCCCCGCGCCCCTCGCCTCACCTCCCTGGAGTCCGTGCTCTCCTCGCATCTCAGCGCGTCTGTTCCCCGACGAGAACTCGAGATTGCTGTCGACTCGACAATCGATATTCAATCTCTTTTGACGTTTTATACGCTCCCTACTTTCTTACTTTGTGTCGGCGTTTAGGGCAGATGATTGGGATTGAAGCAAGCATTTCCCTTTTCTTTAATCGATGTCTGCTATTTCCTTTTCAATTGTACCTTCATATTTATACGTTATATTGTTTCTGATTTAAGATTTTTTTGGTTTAAAACGTGGAACCGTGAAACGTGGACTTTATTGTTCAAAGGACAAATACTCTAGATTAATAATTCACAGGTTGAGTACGATAAAAGCGACTTATCGTTTATGAATGTTATTTTGAGTAGCTTGGCAAACATTAAAATTCGTTATTCGTTATCATCACCATAATATAATTAAACTTCGTATCAATTAGATAGCCTTGAACTTACAATGTTAGCAACGAGCTGATTGACGGAACACTGCGATCCTTCACCCAAAGATTCGCAACTAAAGCATCGCCAATAAATTAGCTGACACTAATTAAGAAAATTCAACAATATATATGGCGTGTGTCGGTGTTGAGTGAGCTAAAAGCTTTTAATATCGTTTACGATTTCACAGAGCTGGTAATTACGACATAGTTGAACTAATTAGTGAATTCCGAGCGCGGCTCGCAGCCATCGGTCGGAGGTAATTACAAATCCAACCCGCGTCGCTTATCCTACCAAGTTATAATTGAAAGCTCGGTGGCCCAGAAGCCGAGCGCCTAGTGTATCGCGTTATTAGGTGCGCATACGTAATTTGTTTGTTAAAGACGGCACGCAGTTATACCCGCTCTGAATAATTTAAATTCATCCCCTCTATGGTACGAGGGGTGGCGACCTCCCGTATCGATTCTGTGCTTTGTTCTTACTGTATACGTGTGTGCGTCCGTGTTTGTGATGTGCATTCTCTACTTTCGGCTGTTCTCTGTTCCCCTAGTATTAGTGAGCACAGATTCTCGGCTCGTTCGGTCGGTGTGCCGCAAAGCCGGGCTATCAGTTGATACTGGCTAGGGTTGACAGCAATTTGTCCCTCACATACGCAACTTTATGGCCAATGAGAGAACCTTGAATATACATTGACTTGAAGGCCCCTGCGTCACGTAAACGCTATAAAAATTAAAACTTTTTTATGTTCCATGATATAAATTATTCATGAGCTCTTACTTGTGATGCTAATTTCATTCCAATTTTGATAATTGTATTCACAACATGTAACATCATCTAATGAAAAAGGTTAGCTTTTATAATTTTATTAATAGGCAGCCCTATTGTCTGTCTACGTACCACTGTTATTTTATGCCTACGTACCACTTTTGTGGTCTATAAAATCCTGCGTAAATATTTGACAGTATCAATTTATTTTGTACAGAACATTTCAATTGAAATGTTGTTTGATTAAAATACGAACGGTGTTTACATAATTATCGTAAACAAAACGACACGTTGACAGCTCGGATATTTACGGAAAATATATATTATTAAAGTATACATTCCACTTAATCTCCGGAGCTAATTTGGAATGTTTGTATCCATAATATTTGGATGCGTTGTCGCCCACGCAACCACGGACGTCTATATCTACACTCGCGCTGTATTAAAAGTAATGAGAAACGAAATTGGCTCCTAACAACGAAGTAATAAGTGTGAATTTATTATCGCCCAATAACTACAGAGCATTTTGTTGACAAGCAGAACTGTAGGTCACTGTTGAAATATACGATCCATTTAGATTTTTCAGCGATCATTAGCGGCTACTACGTCGGCGCGTATCTAAAACTGTGCTATATCTGACGTCTTTTACTAACTAAATACATTGAATTTACATTTAAGAAGCTACTTATATTATGATGATGTTGATAATTATATGAAATAAATTTTTGTGCGTGAGTTTTTAAACATAAAAAATAGGTAAATGATTGTAGCATATTATAGGTATAATTTTCTACTCGAATTAGAAGTAAGCTTGGGAATCAGTGATTATAAACTATAGATAGATAACATGCTTATACATACGGTTGTCTTACTGAGTTATCTTATTTACTAAAATTAACTAAGGATATAACTGTCAGATAAAATCCAGTTTATCTCCACTTATTTGTTAGATAAGTTTTCGTTATCAAAAACTTCGTTCGTTTATTTATCAACGGTAAAAAAATTTATTCAGGTTTTTTTTTGTAATTCAGAATTTATTTATTATGTAACATTTTTGTGTGACTTTCACTCTCTTGACAGCTCTAATAAGACAGGACATCAATTTAATTGCTGATTGTTAATGATAAAGGTACTTTTTAGCTGATCTTAGCTGATACTTTTTAAATATGAAGTTATCTTCATATTTAAAAAGTATCAGCAAAGATCAAAACAAGGAAAGGTAGAAGAAAAATGTGTTTTAATTATTAAACTGGGTTAAATATTTTTGTTAGCTGTATATAAATAAGTATTTTTGTTTGGTTTTGACAAGTAGACCATCGACTTATCTACAAAAAAAAAAGACAAAGAATTGATACTATATTTACAGATAAAAGTCTAAATTCGTTTAGTCCGTTCTAGCTTTTTATGCAATGGGTGTGAATGTGCAAAATGAACTTATATTAGGTTACCAAGGTTACTGATCATGTTGAAATTTGCCAGAGAGAGGCATAGGGGGGGTACCTTTCACCCAGAAAAAAATTACTAAAAACTTTTTGACAGTCGTCCAGGTTGACAAAATCTATATTAACGCGGCAAAAGCGCGTATATAAGTGTTCTCTGATCAAGAAGATTAAAGGTTTTATACACAAAGATTTATACACAATATGTCTTAAATCAATGTTGGAGGGTTTTTTTTTAAGGTGGTAAAATTCGTATGTCCTGTTCTACCTTACCTATATGCCAGTGAAAGTCTCGTGGAAACCAGTCCACCCTTTCCGGAGATTAGGGGGAACAACCGGACAGACAGATACATTTTTTATTGTTTTTTTATATACCTAATACCGTGTAAACATTTAGATGCATTTATTAAAAATCTGTTATTACGATATTACAAACAGACACGACATTTTTATTTATTGGTATTGATTGATGTAGACAACTGCGTTTGTACTGTATAACACGTATGTTAATCAAAATGAGTATGATTGTCTTGTCAAGAATGTAAGTATGTATGGGTAATTGCCTTGGGTGTTCAGCGTGACACTTTCTTGGCTATGTTACCGAATAATTGGCATTTGTCATTAAATTTGTAGAACGTCCAGTACAAGTGTGATATATTTTATCTGAAAGATTACATGTTATCAACAGAAATATTATTTTATAACACATATTTAATTTGATAACATGAAATAGTAAAAACGAAACAATAGTGTAGTGTTAGGTTTGCGTGCATTGTTATATGTATAATTAATATTTTAGCATTTATTATGCAGATTCTTTTAGAACTTACCTACTAGCTAGGTACTTTGTGTGGCAAAATTACAAAATCCCAATGGTAGTCTTTTTTTGTTTTTTTTTCCTCTATGGCTTCGGATCTATGGCTCGGCCTTATGGTTCGTATTCCTATCAAATGACTGTACCAGGAGCACAGATACAAAAATAATAACGTTACAAAACTTGTTTTTGAATTTTTACCGGTTCTGAATCTTATCAAAGTCGAAAACTAGATTGGTATTTAGCAAAATAGATAGTCCCCGCTAGAAAGTATAACTTCCTGGCAAAATAATTTGCTTCTAATGTGTAAACCACATAAAAATTACACCAGAAATCCTTATAAAATGCTTTTGTTATTTAGCGTAAACTTTTCTTTATTAGCGTCCATTTTAGGACTACATCGAAGTTAGCATGTCATGTTACCGCTAATAATATCACATGAACAAACCGACGAATCACGTATACAATTTTTAAAAGCAATTATTCAAAACTGTGTAACTAATATAATAAAACTGAATAGTTTTTTGTTTGTTTCTTTGTTTAAAAGCGCTAATCTAGTGAACTACCAGTTGGATTCGAAAAGTTCGCTTTATACATGATAGGCAGATTCATGAGGAATAGTATAGGCTATGTAACATCACGCTACTACCCTCAGGTGTGGAGCAGTGGCCATAAACGCGCAAACATAAATACTTATTGGCAGCGTTGTCTGTTGTAAAACGTGTGTAACTGTTCATATTACGGACGTCGATGGATGAAAATAAACCCAGGATTTTATTTTTATCGACCGTGCAGCGAGAAATGTGACGGCCTATCTGATAAATACATGATATATAACAGCGCTGCCGCGCGTCCGTGCAAATTGACTTAATTACTTATTTATATAGTTTGTTTGAGACATGCCTCGCATTTACATCACAACTAATTATATACAATTATTTACACTCCGTCGAAAATTACGGTTTAGTTATGAATGGTTAGTTTAATTTTTAAATATTAATAATAATTTACCATTATGTTGTTCCATCTTCCGTACTACAACGATGGCAAACTAACATTTACCTCAACTGATTAAATTGCGGTGACCGTTGGTGGTATAATAGTCTATTGTTATTAGCAGCACGTACTATCTATTAGGAATATCTATAATATCAAGCATTCATTGCAGACTTTTAAGATTTTTATACTGTACGCGATTGCTTGTTAGATATGGTTTTGGATATTATTCATTACTTAATCAAAGGCGTTTTTTTAGTAAGTTGAACATCTCGATAACTTTCCTTCTTGACTATCTTGTATTCTCCCTGAAACCTGATTAAAGATGTTTATTTTTGATTACCTGCCAAGCTATTCTAATAGCAAGGGACAGCTTGCATTGTGAACGTTCCATAGCCAACACGTGGCAGGTGAGTTTCTCAAACAGTGCGATAAAGGGCGTTAAGCTAATTATGTTCCTGTTTAACCTGAATCCATTTTAATGAACTCATTTCATAAAAGGAATATTTAATATCCCAAGGGATATCATACCACATGATAACCTGTAATCTATTTTGTATTGATAAATAGGTAAAGGCTAGAGGTATTTATAATAGAAAAGAAGAGAATAGAATAATCTTTATTGTACACCAACGTCATACTGCTTTTAAAATAAATACACAAAGTGGATATGTACAATAGGCGGCTTTATCGCTAAGAGCGATCTCTTAATCCTTATGTACTAGAAAATTGAGGGGTTATTAACGAATTATGTTATTTTTTTTTAGTTTCCTCTATACACATAAAGTTATTTAAGAACATAGGTATAAACAACTATTATTTACATTGCCATTTTTATTATAAATAATAAATTGTAGGAGGCTTATATAAACAGAAATAAGTACCAGGAGTACAGCGCGCGGCAAGATGTTAGTCAAATGGCGCGCAATACGCGATTTGGCTGAGAATAATTTCCTCAACCATCGAAGCTCGCGATGCGGTGGCGGTGGAGCGACAACTGAATAAAGTTTTGTACCGCGTTAATTGCCACCAGGGGCTCAGACCGAACGGCACGTCTTTAATGAGACGGCTTCTTTAATGAAAATACCAACGGAACAGGGTTGTCAGCTCACTATTTACGAGAATCTAGCTTTGTAAACGCGCAAATTGGAATATCTCAAATTCAGTTGCAAACTTTGTGCCTTTCCACAGCCCTTCAAATATCTTCGCTTTTTACGACGCTATACACATAGTGAATTCATCATCATCCTACATTTTATTTACCTTAAGATGAATCACAGTAGCTTGTGATTGAATATCCGTTTCTTTTATTATTTCTTTAAGAGGTTACAGAAAATAAACTGCGAAAGTCTGCTATAAAAGCCAGTTAAAATATGATTAATTATTTAGAGATACCAAATATGATTAGAACTGTCTATTGTACTCAGAAAAATAAAACAAACACAAATTTGTCTATTTGTCCGAAAAGCATCGTCACATTTGTTTTTTTTTTAAAAAGAAAAAGAAAAAAAGAAAAGACAAAGGCGCGATTTTCAAGCCTTGTATACAAAAGGCTCTTTGCTTTTGATTTACTTTTTATTAATGAAATAGAAACGAAAGTTCTGTTAATTTTATTGAATCTTGCGATGATAGAATTTACATTTATTGCTTTCTTTACTAACAACAACCTTTTAAGTCAGCTTTCTGCCATTTATTGGACAAATTGTAAGACTGTACAAATATTCTAACTGTTAAGATAAACGAGTACAAAAATATTGTTGTCCTTTAACAATGTTATTGTAATATCCGGCTGTTAACAATATTGATATTCTTCATGGTTGATATTATACTGTGTCAATAAATAATCTAACAATAAAGTAATAAGTTGTTTGTCTATGAAATACAATAGCGTACCTACTGAAATATATGTTTATTTTATTCTTTCTGTCTTCAAATAAGATGAACGATATTTAATAATTGTATACATAAATTATAAAACGGCAGATGTTCTATATTTTAACGTTGCCATCAAATTTGATGGACTCATTTACATTGCGAGCGTCTAGACTTTATTTTACTTTAAATGAAGTAAAACTTAATTACAAAAGTAAATATTTTAAATTTAACTTTGAAAATTTCGCGTTTGATGTATAACATTGACGGGATTTAACGCGATAGTTTGGATATGTATGTATGATTATGATACCTTGGAAGTGCCTGACAATTCGATTAAGTTACACTTGCCCTTGGTAATTTTATACATAGCATGTATCTGTTCTTTCTGCCTACTTCAAGGTTTCAGTATAAAACTTGTGATATGAATAATTATACAGATTGGCATATAGAATATTAATATCGCGGGGATAATCGCTTAAGATACCGCGACTGCCCGCAGTCATGGCATATCGCGTGCAACCAATACCTTCCACAAAAAGAAATAAGAAATCGAAATATGACATGTACTTGTCGGAAGGAATCGTCTTAAATACATTTATTTTTCTATTAAAATAGCTCGCAATTCGTATTTATGATTGCTTTTACTAAATCAATCTCTGTTTTACTCGAGTAATGTACAAGTGTTGTTGTGTATTGTATTTCTAATATACACAGAATGATATATGTATAGGTGAACTGATTGGCAATAACGATCGTGAAATTAAAATAAACGTACAAAAACTATTTCTTCTTCAAAAAAATAAATTGAATCGAAAATAGATTAAGACAAATGTTTATGGCTGTTTTTATACCGTGTTACAAAAAAATACATCTTTATAAAAGAACATCAAATAATATTATTTAATTGATACTTTGGAGTAAAATTTTATTGAAGAATGATTAGTTTGAGAACGGATTTTGTTTTGATTAAATCTCAAATTTTGATCGAATCGCATAAAGGTGAGCTAATTTTTAAACAGTTTTTTTTTTATTTCGTACTCGCTGTTACGACTTCGTTCACGTGGAAATTCAAATATATCCCACAAATCTGCATTTTTCAGAGATAAAAAGTTCCACACTATAATGTATCTGTGCCAAATTTCACCCAGATCCGTTCAGGCTTTCTAGCGTTCATCTATCCAAACTTTCGCATTCAGAATAGTACTAAGATTGTAATATCTATAATATATAATATACTAGCAGCGCCCCGCGGCTTCACCCGCGTAAGTCCCGATCCTGTGGGAATATCGGGATAAAAAGTACTAACTAAAAAGTAACTATGCGTTAATCCAGGTCTCCAACTATCTACATACCAAGTTTCATCGCAATCGGTTCAGTGGTTTTTGCGTGAAAGAATAACAAACATCCATCCATCCATCCATCCAAACTTTCACATTTATAATATTAGTGGGATGGGATCAGTGGGATTATGTTATTCAAACACAGGTGCTGTTGTGTGCAATATGTAGTCTCCGTAACATTGTCAAGATTCATCTTAAAAATAATATTGTCTCACATATACATTATAACATAAATATGTATATGTGAGACAATATCTAACTAATTATGATGCAAATTATTGTATAGTTTTTAATGAATTCGAACATTTACATGCAAATGATCGTTTAGCATTTAATTAAGTATAGCGTATTGTGGCGCTATTCAGAGTTTTAAATGTTTTACGTTACATCATATGCCATTTTAAATTAGATATGAGTAGTCGGTTAAGAAATAAATTGAGTCGTTCTTTATCTTTTCATAGTTTCCAAATGATAACAATATCTAATGCGATAAAATAAATATATCATTAACTGGCGGGAATTCCATTTAGAGATTCATTTGTTTTTTTTTGTTGAAATCAAATTTATGGAGTTTGTTGACGAGGTTGGCTGGTTTTTAAAACTAGTGCTTCGCTCGGAGAATGAAAATCGAAAAAAAAAAGCAAAGTTGATGTTAGTTGTCACCAAATGTGACCGTCGATGGGAGATTGTTTGCTGTATTTACCCTATCCTCATTCAGACCTGGGGCATCTAGCAGTGCTAGTCAACTACGATCTTCTGTTGAATAAAGCACCGGCGAAACAAATTCTGTTTACTTAAATAACACAAATAATACAGCCCTGCAATCCAACAAGTTCCATAGTCAACAGAATATTCATCTTGTTTTGTTCTTTTCCAAACATTCAAAGCTTTCTCGAATATAACCTTACATTGTATTAGACATTTGCAGCTGGATTTGGGATTCGATCCAAGCCCGTTATTCAGCAATGAAACAGAAAAAAAATCCAAGTCTTTATTTAAAATCAACCGCAAGTTACAAGAGAAAGTACTCTTTTGTGCGGCACAGCTTCGTTTACAACGACTTCACTGCACATCAAGCAAACTCACTTTAACTAGATATTTCGTATAAAAACCTGTGTAGCTCCGTTAATTTATAAATTGAACACTTAGTCGGTCATTTACGCCCGCAGTCGCATGGATAAATATAATAGAGGGATGCTATCAATATAATTATACATAATTTTATTTATATTTTTTTACTATCAATATAGTTTAAATTACTGTGTACTGAATAACACTGGGAATGGAATCCATTCTATTCCATTGATCAAACTTACGTAACAAAATGATACTCCAGATAATGAAAGATATAATCATTAAAATGGCTGTCTTGATTGACGGATACAAACATCATTAAATCGTGTTAAGTATTAAGTAAGTTAAGACACCGGCGACTTAAAAATGTTAGGTTTATTATTGTATATGTATATATTATCTGTAATCTTTTAATTTATATTTTTTTTAAATCCGAGTTGACTTGAGAACCTCCTTCGTGTCTTTTTGCGTCGGTTAAAAATATAGACATTTGTCTGTGTATGCACTATAACCCCTAAAATATAAAATCTTAAAAATATTTTTGACTTTAATTAAACTCTTTTTAATTAAGTACCTGCGTAAATTGGCTTCAAGACACGTACTAATAGTGTAAACTTGTACTAATTAGCAATTATCTAGAAAAGATTTATATGTGTAATATTGTTTTTTTTTTGTCAATGAGTTAGACATATTTATTTGCGTGGGGGAGAATCGTTTAATATAACGCTCATTACTCACGGCCATCAGCCGTTTCGGAGTATTTAAACAATGTAGGCGTCGAGTCCGCGATTGGCCATTATATCGTAAATCACTGTTGACGCGCCGCAGTAATTGGCTCGGTGACCGCGACCCGCCGCTGCGTCCGACTAGATTGCCTCTCCATTTGATGGACCCCTGGTACAGCACCGTTTCGACACTAATGGTTATCCTCTGCTACCCGACTTTGGTTGATTGATTTAAATTCCACATTTCTATAGATAGATTATGCTGAATTGATACGCTACGTTTTCAATGGATTCAAGTATGATTAATTATTATTATTATTGGTTGGTTTGATTGCCTAGAGTAGAGCTTCTTTGAACATTTCTTACTTCTTTTGTTTGCGCACTCTCAGTTCACTGTTCAGACTTAGCATGATAATTGTATACTTTGTTAAAATTATAGGTAAAATGTTAAATGAAAAAAAAAATTAATCATAGAATTGCATGTAATTTATGCAAAATCTGAACATTGGACAATACTCTATTCAAAATAAGATACATTCTCACAACAGCGTGACAGCTAAGAAACTAAGAAAACATTAAAACGCTTATTGCAAATTTTTTACAATATTGTAAATAAAATGATAAAATATGTTTGCTGCGACATAAGACATAAACATATTTAATTAATACACATTTTAAATGTCTGGTCAAATATCACAAAAGTTAAATTTCACACAGATAAGCATGATGACATGTGTGGTGATAATTTGATAAATGATAAATGAGTTTATTTTGCAAATAGATATTTTAAGACACATTTACACGTCGATTAGTTCTGTAAAAGTAGATGGTTCCGGCATTTTCTATGACTAGCCTAGACTAGACTTGAGAAGAAACGCCGCAAGAAACTCAATGCAAGAAACTCAGTGATCCAAGTCTACATAAACTTAAAATGTACGAGTACCATGCAGGCGTCCAGTGTGGTCATTATATGAAGGAACCATTACAAATTTCACATCTAAGGGAGATCCATTTCGGTAGGCCAATGAAAATACTCAAAACTGCGAGACTGTTGTGAAGATTAAGCTAGAAATTGTTATCCCAAATGGCAATTTAATGCACAAACGCAATTACTTTAAAAATATATAGAAAATAATAAATAGCATATCACAGATTAAAAAGTTAAGAATACAGAATAGTGTATTATAGATACATATAAACAAAATTCAAGATTACTAACACAATGTCAAAAATAAACCTATCAAAAGAAATTAGAGAGCAACTTAAACCCAAGCATTTTCATCATGCATAATATAGTCAACAATAACAGTTTAGTCACTTTAGTATGCCTTACAAGAAAGTTTTGTTTAACTATAGTTTTAAATTTGTTCAAGCTCAGGTTTTGTATATGGCTTGGGATTTGGTTGTAGAAGCGTTTACTTTGGCCTCTAAAAACTCTTACGACATCCATCACTTAAAAATGTCCATAATAATTCGTTTCTTAACCTCAAACAAGTTACAAAATAGCTATGCCACAGAAACGCTTGGCTGTCCTGTCATTAACATGCTTTCGCACACAATGAATGACACTGACAACTTGACCAATCACCATAAAACACATGTCAACTTTCTTTCCAACTATTTTACAATGTCGCAACACTGCCATCTTGCCAAACAATAGAACATCCAATAGTTTTTAAATGTAGGCTTATTTTTATTTTTGTAGTTGTTGTTGCCACAATATTGCTCACTTAAATGAGCTGTTGTTTTTACGGAAATTATTATGACGACTAAGATAATCATACAATACACACATCAAAAGTGTCTAGGGATCAAGTATATTTTTAACTACAAAAAATTATTCAATTAATATTTACCAAATCTAGTCTTCCAGACAAGCTTCTTACTTTAATTCCTAATGTTTAAGTTACAAAACTTTTCCCTATATTTTGTAAAAATTGCAATTTTGCAAATCGTGTAAATTAACCTAAGTTAATGTCGTCAATTAAATGCCAAAAAATAATCTGTTTCCAACTTTTCACCATTCACACCATTCCAAGCACGAATCACACAATCACAGCGATTTGGCATATGCTTAAAATCATTTAATCAAAATCACGTTGAGGAATGGCCGCCCACGTTCTTTCTAACAAGTCAAAAAGTTGTTGTGCGGTGTGCACGGTATCCATACTCGGCAGTGCTCTTCTTTGGACCGTATCCCATGCGTGCTTAATTGGGTTATTTTACAAGATGAATTTTTACTATCGTTTCTAAATAAAGATAAGATACATACAATACCATTTCTATGCTTATAGCTTATAGGCTCCTTTCTAAGACCTTAATTTAAGGTAGTAAGTATTAAGTAGAATTTAAGAAAACATTACTGCAATATCCTATGTTATTAGCCTTTGTTTACGCGAGGTTTCATTTATGTCAAGTTTCTTTCGTAAACCACACGAAGACTAATGTACTGAACCCCTACGTAGAACACACACATTACGCCTAACACAAGCATCTATGAATCAACCATTTTCACACTGACAGCTGCTAACTTTGCTCTTCAATACGTATCCACGTAGTAATAAAGACTTCACTGTAATGTATTCGCAGTAATAGGTATCCATTTTACGATTACGAAAGCGCAACCATTACAATGAAACGAGATAAGCATTGTATTTTGTGATTAAGTACCTATTACATTTGTTTACATCAATACAAATAAATAAAATTGAAGTGTCTGTTTGTAATGTCAAAATATATGTTTTTCCGCTCATAGAGTTATTTGCACGATACCTATGCTTAAAAATTAGTTTTTAAAATTTTTGTCTGTCTGTTTGTTCTGGCTAACGGGTGCACCGATTTCCACGGGACTTTCACTGGCAGATAGCTGGTGTCATAAGGAGTAACTAAGGCTACTTTTATTTATGAAAAAAAATTACGGTTCTGCGCAAATTATATGAACATGTACGATAAAGCGCGGGAACTGCTATTTAAAAAATAATTCTACAAACAAATAACAAATCCTAAAACAGGTAAACTCTATTTTTCTTCTTTGGAATCGCTCAAACGATCTTTACCGCCATGTCAATGACAAAACGCTATGCATGGAATCACTATTCCATTTTTTTCTCAGAGCTCAAGACCATAGACCTGGTTAGTCAGTTGAACCGGTTTGGTAGCAATTTACCCGAAAGACGTTAGTGAATAGTGACATGGGCAGTGACAAAAGCTTGGCAGTAATGTCGCTCAATTTGTCTGTCCGGAGGGAAGGCATCGCGCATTCCCTTTATTTTCGGTGTTTTGAACGCTCGATCGCAATATCCTGGAGACAATGCAAATGGCGGCCCAAGTACCGCGTACTGTTCAATTTTATGCTTGCCTGGTAAAAACGAATTTCATTTCAAAGAGATAAATTGGAGACCATATCACAGTTTTAATACCTAAATGATACGAAAATAGCATTTTTTCTCTTTAACATTTTTTTTTTAAAACATTTCTTCTGTTGCTAAATATTAATGACAAACAATATTAACAATTCAATCAAGTCTTTGCCACCTTCGTCGTTGTTTGAATTCGCATCCTCTAGATCTAGATTGCTAGATCGAGAACAATTCTTGTACCACTACTACTTGCTTCTGAAAAGCAATTAAAATAAAAAACATTTCACATAAGTAATAAAAAAGTTAAAGCTAACATGTTAAAAGACGTATTTCACGGTTACATTGCAACACTAACTATATATTTTTATCTTTTGCAGGTAAGGACAGAACTGGCTCTGCAGGTGAGAGTTTTATTTTCTTTGCGGTTCGGGCGACATGTGTGAACTTTATTATGGCCGCTTTTATTGTGAGCGCAGAAACGACGCGCCTGGGCGACCACATTCCGCCACCCTCTTTTCCGACACGTCACTGAAATCTTTACATCCCGTACAGAAGTAGACACGCCTGTTTGATAGGCTGAAAACACTCCCAAAACATTTATCGACACGATAAAAATGTAGCTTATAAGATTGTGTGACATGCGACATGCCTATTTATTTAGGCACATACACTTATCGCAAAACAAATTTACAATGGTTGAGCAACGGTTCTGCAGCTGTAAATTTACTACAAATTACAAGGTGTGATGTAAAGAACGTTATATCTTCTCATTGTTTGTTGAACCGACGATGCGTGTGAACTTTAATGTCAGCGGCATTGTGATGGGCCTCTAAACGACTTACATCAGCGATCATTGAGCTGAACAGAGACGCGCATTAGACCGACATTAAAGCTGACTTAGCACATTAGCACTCATAACAATAACGGTCGACTGAGGCGAATTACTATTTATTGCTTCTATTTTGAAACGACATTAAATTACAGACGGTATAAGGCGACGTGAGATACATTCTTATCATCATCGTTATGGCCGCTCTGACCTTTTCGAGGCGGTTAATAGCCTACACGTTTGTTTGTTACGGTACGGTAAGGTACAGATATTTACCGAGTGATGCCCGTGGTCGATGCGTAACGAACGCATATCAGGATCAGTGATTTCATCTCATGAGCTGATAGAGCCAGAGTAACGCGTTGTTCACCCGTTGATTCATTTTAGTGTAGATAAAGTAATGTGCTTTGGCGACAGCTTTTACAACCGGAGATTTTATTGTCTCCTCGAGAATATAAAGAGGTCGGTCTCTGCTACGCCTTGAGAACCGCGTGTCGACGTACGCTTGCTCTAATAGCTTTTGCAATATTTATAGCTCTTATTTTAAACAAAAATGTATCGCTTTATTTACGAATGATAAAATTTATTTATTATACCTAAAACTTTGCAAGATAGTAAACAAAATGTTTATTAAAATTTATGCTAAATTGACTCATCTATACTAATATTATGAAGCCGAAGAGTTTGTTTGGTTGAACGCGCTAATCTCAGGAACTACTGGTTCGAATTCAAAAATTCTTTTAGTGTTGGATAGCTCATTTATCGAGGAAGGCTATAGACTATATAACATCACGCTACAACCAATAGGAGCGGAGCCTCAATGAAAAATGTTGCAAAAACGGGGAAAATTAACAAACGCGGACGAAGTTGCCCGGGTCAGTTAGTAGGTTATAAAACGAGTTACTACAATAAAAACAACGGAGGTATCTTGGTCGGAGAAGTCGGCCATTTGCATTGCTACACACAGCTCGTCCAGGAAATTGCTATTGGAACGTACCTACGCAGACTGTGAATTAAGTGTACTTTGATTATCAGACACCATGACGCTAACTGCCGACTTCCACCCGTCGGGCACGTTCATTAATGTCATACTCCTTGAAATTTATAACAGAAATATGACAGCTTAAATAAAAAGTAATAAACGACCTGCAAACATTACTAAATAGTGTCAACAGCTGCAATAATGGTAAGTATAATAAAACTGTTAAAAGATAACAAGATAATAACAGCGTATACCTTCTCTATACATTGCGAATTAGCTAATGATAATTTTTTTCTTTATTGGAGAAGTGAAATTAATCTCTTGTAATTATTATTTTGTGGTTAACTCCCCACTCAGCAAAAGTATCGTAATATCTTGTACTGGCAACCCGCTCCGGCTTCGCACGGGTACAAATTATATACCAAAACCTTCCTCATGAATCACTCTGTCTATTAGTGAAAACCGCATGAAAATCCGTTCAAGTTTTTCAGTTTATCGCGAACAGACAGACGCGGCGGGGGACTTTGTTTTATAATATGTAGTGATATTGTATCGTAAGATTGTGAACATCCATACTACATACAAATAAATAAAATTGAAGTGTCTGTTTGTAATGTCAAAATAATAGGGTTTTTTAAGCTCATACAGTTATTTACACCATACCTATGAGTAAAAATAAGTTTTTTAAATTTTTGTCTGTCTGTCTGTCTGTTTGTTTTGGCTAATCTCGGTGGATGGGTGGACCGATTTCCACGGGACTTTCACAGGCAGATAGCTGGTGTTATAAGGAGTAACTTAGGCTACTTTTATTTTGGAAAAAGAATTAGGGATCTGCTCAAAATATACAAATAAGTACACGCGAGCGAACCTTCTAGTAGTTTATAATATAATCTCGCGATATTATAAACCGACGAAAAATTTGAACTGCATCCACTATTTCCAATTTCTCGATAGTTTATAATCTATCAATGTTAAATCGTCAAATTAACAAACAAAACTTATATTACATTAACTAGTTAGTTGATTAGTAAAGGCTTTTCAATCAGAACACCCATTAATTTATTACCAGTTGTTTACCCAACTGCAAAATAATATCTAATTAATGATGTAATCATTTTGTGACTTCATATATTTTGCTCATCCAGTGAGAATTGTTAAGACTTGATATCTAGTTTTTATTATCTGACAGTATCACAGAACCCAGTATCTAATGTAACTACAATAGCGCGAATTCAAGTAATCTCACGCCAACTTGTCCTCCACAATTAAGATACACGAACTCACCGTGACTGGTAATAAATCACCGGTGTATCTTGAGATATAGTTCGCTTCGGATAAATACAGTCATATACATATATATTTCTTTTTATAATAGATTACTAGTAACGTGGGTCACACATTACTAGTAATCTCGTTAACCCCTCCAGCTAAGCTTAACGCTTGTGTTAGGAGTGGGTTCACGACGGTAGTGCACTGGGTGGGGTTCGAACTCGCAACCACTTGATCGCAAGTCCGACGCCCTAGCCATTACGCCGCTTCATATATAGGATATAGGTAAAGCACTCTTTAATTTTTAACTTGGTAGGTTCCGAATTTAACAGATTGTTCAGATAGGTATTCGTTGTAAAACATGTAGCCTTAAAAATCCCACTAATATTATAAATGTAAAAGTTTGGATGGATGGATGGATGTTTGTTACTCTTTCACGCAAAAACCACTGAACCGATTGCGATGAAACTTGCTATGTAGATAGCTGAAGACCTGGATTAACGCATAGGCTATATTCCCACAGGATCGGGACTTACGCGGGTGAAACCGCGGGGCGGTGCTAGTATTTTATACAGAAACAACATCTAAAAAAGCCCGACCAACGTCCCCAATAAAGTTACGCAAACGGCATCAGTTTCATACGGTCGAACAAAACAAACCCTATGACAAATCCAATATAAACCATTTTTAACCCACGCAAAAAGCCCTCCTTTTTATAGTATAAGTTTAACGTGTGTGTCTGTCTGTCTGTGGCATCATGGCTCCTAAACGGATTTATTGAGTTCGATGTCGTTTTTTTTTGTTCGGAAAGTGACGTGATCTAGAGTGTGCTTAGCTATAATTCAATAAAAACTGTTCAGCCATTCAAAGATCATTAGCTTTTTGCTAATCATTGACAGGATTTTTGGATGTTGAATTTTTTGTGTGAAAACTTCTTTAGGCACATTTGGCATGGGGAAAAAGCACTGAACTTGCGTGACCGTCACGCTCAGATACATATATACCGATGTGTTTGTGCGTGTGTGTCTGTATAATAATTACAGTACACTATATGTGTGAGTTATGTTTTCACTTCTGACGTGCAGTCCTACGACTGACAGTTTTTCTTTTATTTATTCTTTTAATGAGATACTTACCAAAGCGGTGAAGGTAAAACTGTAGGTTTCACAAAAGATAACTTCTTGCAGGTACATATCGTAGCTACAATACTTGGCGCTGCGCCATGCGCTGTTTGTGAAGATATCGAAAAACTATCATATCGATTTTGACGAGACGTACACATTGATAGCAAACTCAATATTTTACTAAAATATAAAACATCGAAAAGCAGTTAAATAGGGTTTAACTGCTTTTCGATGAATGACTATCGTAATTAATATTGTCTTTAATAGTCACAATAAGCCTTATATACATTAACTAGCCATCCCCGCAGTTTCACCTACGTTTATGGACACTGCTCCGCTCCTATTGGTCGTAGTGTGAAGTTATATAACCTATAGCCTTCCTCGATAAATGGGCTATTCAACACTAAAAATTTTTTTCAATTCGAACCAGTAATTCCTGAGATTAGCGAGTTAAACCAAGCAAACTCTTCAGCTTTATAATCTACTAGCAACGCCCCACGGTTTCACCCGCGTAAGTCGCGATCCTGTGGGAATATCGGGATTAAAGTAGCCTATGCGTTGATCCAGGTTTCCACTGTTTCCAGCTATCTACGTATTAAGTTTCATCGCAATCGGTTCCGTGGTTTTTGCGTGAAAGAGTAACAAACGTCTATCTATCCATCCATCCATCCTGGATTTATACACAACACAACATTCACATTTATAATATTAGTGGGATGAATCCCTATTTCCCTTGGTCACGGCATCACGCGTAATGTACACGTAACGGCTGTATCGATTTCGCTAATTCTTTTTTTTTGTGTTTGTTATTGTTAGGAGAAGGTTCATGAAAGAAATAAATTTAAAAAGTTGCGCGGAAAATTAGAAAATTGAAGAAAATTTAACGAGGGACTTACGCGGGTGAAACCGCGGGGCGCAGCTAGTATTAGCATAGATATAAATAGAACACGACATACACAGAACCCTAATTACGAGTCATATTATAAATAGGAATCTGAGTGAGTTTGTTTGTTTCGCTTTTATGATTTAACTACTCAAATGATCAGATCAGCGTTGCGTCAGAGGTACCAATAAAACCTCTATTATTGTATTATACACGTATGTATACGTAATAGCGATATATACAAAACTGTTTCCAAACCATATTAACGTCGACACATAAATGTCTTTTTAAATCAACGTTGAGTTAACATACATTAGGTATTAGACGAGACAGCTGTAATAGACTGAATTTTTCACGGTTTATGCAAGTTGACAAACATAAATACATACATGTTTTTTCTTTATCTTATAGTAAACCAAGCGGTACTGTTATTTTTTCTCTTTTTAGGGTTCCGTACCTCAAAAGGTAAAAAAAGGAACCAATATAAGATCACTCTCTTTTCCGTCTGTCCGTGTGTCACCACCGATTTTCTCAGGAACGGGTGGACCTAGCAAGTTGAAATTTATACCAGATACTCTGTATCTTTTTGTGATTACAAACTTATATTTTGCGGTTGTATTGTTCACTTTGTCTTACATTGCAACCGCAAAGTTAAGTTTGTATTTCGAAAAAGACGGGCAAAAGTCTTTGAGAATTGATTCCCGAGATGGACGTATACAAGTTTGTTTGTTTACGGAACCCTCGGTGCGCGAGTCAGACTCGCACTTGTCCGGTTTTTTTTTACTTATAATGGTCTCAAAATTATTATATCGCGCGTAATGCTTACACATTAAAGTACTCATTCCCTGTAGACAATTCGGTCATCATTATTTGATTAAACTATAAATTATTGTATTACTAAGCGTAGCTTAAGCTGATAATGACAGAACTAATTGAGATTAAATTAAATCTGTTATACAATCAAGTCTAATATGCACCGTTTTAATGGCCACTCTAGAATGATAAATTATTGCTTTATTTAAATGAATTCGTGACCTCTTGACGACCATCGGGTTGACCTGTTGCCTCATGCCATGGTTCTATACTGGTCACGAACGAGAGTGCGTGGGATTCAGTCGACTCGTAGAGCAAGGACCTGATGCACGCAAGGAGCCCGCAGAAAGCGAACGGGATAGGACTAGTGTTCTCCCACCCGTTAGAAGGTGCTCCAGACACCGAAGAATGCTATACGATATCCGGCCACCATGAGCATGGACCTGAAGATGTCAGATTAGCTGAAGGTTTCATGTGAACCACACTCCGCAGCGAGGCAGCCTGCTGTTGAACAGTGATGCCTTGGTTTTTTGGGAATTTCTTCCTAGGTGAAAGAAAGAATAATACGTGTGGTTTTAGTAGGTTGAATTTCTAGGTAATGGTGTGGTGGTTTTCATATTATGTTAAGAAGAATAGGAGAAAAACTAGTTGTTAATAGATGCATCGTTTATTTAAATCATTGTGTATGCTTTAAGTTTAGAAGGGTAATATAAAATTATGCTTAATTTGTTTTCTTTGTTAAGTGTATGAATGATTATGTGGTGCATTGTTCATTTATTGGCAAGACCGTCATTATTACGGTGCCTATTGTTTTGTTACACAAAGTAAATGTATCAACTCTTCATAATCTGAGGCACATGTATTTGTTTTTTGTTGCATGGGTTGTAAATTCTGGTCAATTACAGTTCAGGAAAAAAGTAAGGTAAGTACAAAAACATTTTTTTTGTTGGAATATTGGAAACGGAATACTATGGGTCTTACAATAAATTAGTATTGATGGTGTCAAAAATGATCGAATTGACAACGGCAGGGTGTTTTATTCATTATGGACTAGCTTCCCGTGATTCTCGATTCCCGTGTGAATATAAGTTAATCCAGGATGCGATCTACCTGTGTGCCAAATTTCTTACAAAGCCGTTCACTGATTACGCATGATTGAGTAACAAACATCGTAAAAATGTTCACTTTTACGATATTAATTGAATAGGACTTGGATTATTTCGTATAAAGAAAAGTAATATCCTTTTAAAATTTCGTCACCCTATGCCCGCCATTTTTTTACACATTCGGTTTCATCAGCACTGTTACAAATAGACTATCAATATTAAAAAGCTGTAATTTCTAATATTTTATACCCACTTAAATTTGTGGCGTATGTTTTAGATTCATTTTAAAAGATATCTGAACTAATCGTATTATTAAAATGATTTGCTTCGTACTTGCCTTACTGAAAATCTTTTAATATTAAATCCTGTTCATCAAAGCCGTCGTGACGTCACTATTCATGTTGTCAGAAATGATTGGCATCATCGTGGATTGACAAAAGATGTCGTCGATAAAGTTTACATGTATTGTAACAGTTAGCTATTGGTCAAGTGTCAGTCAGTCATAGCAATGAGCACACATTTTTTTTCACATAATAATATTTCGTTCATTGTGAAAGTGAAGTACACGGAACTGCAGCAAAATAGGAAAAGGTTTGTTATTTCTGTCAGTGGAGACACTGACAGAAATAACAAACCTTTTCCTATTTTGCTGCAGTTCTGTTCCCTCAATGATCAAGGAACGTTATCTATGTTATTATAATCCATTGTTAGACATTTTATCACCTTTATAATGAAAGATATAATTAAATGTACCCACTGCGTGTGGCGTACCACTTTTACAATAAGGGACACAAATTGTTGATGAGAATATTCAAGTGTTTTATGTACTCTGATCGCACTGAAGGGCGCAACGCATGTTGTTGATTAGTTCACCCCTCTCCACACCGCTCATAGAACAAAACTCTACACAATACAAAAGCTTACAATCTAAAATAATGTTCTTTGAGGTTATGATATCTTAAGGTTCGATTTATAATTTCAAAAGTTTTTAATCTTAGATGTGTAAATCGGGAATTAATCGCGGTAATGAGAAGGTACAATACCTTTTTCGTTTACCCGACGTTTTGATCGAATTGCACCGATGGTGTTCACGAGTAAACTGGTGGGAGTTTAGCGACGCCTCCGTGAAGTGCGAGTTTCGGCAACTACCCGCACTTGGTCTTCATTGTTTTTATTTACGTTCGCACTGTCAGTACTTCGACACACCACACTTACGACGACCGTTGAGTGTTGTCGCTAACGATGGCATTTGCTAATGACAGGATTCCAAGATGTTTACAAGCGGTACCCATCTTCTCTGTTGAAATTTTTAATTTCGACTGCTTCCCGTACTATTCTGGAGTAATAGTGACGGTCGGTGGAGAGGACCTGTGGTTGGTGTAGCTCTATCCAGTGGTTTGGACCTGACTCCAGCAAATGCTCGGCGATGGCTTACTTATTTATCTGACGGTTTTTTACAGCTTCGATGTTCTTTGACCCGTTCTGCGATTGTACGTTTGGTCTGTCCGATGTAAGAGCGACCACAGCTGCAATCCACCTTATATACTCCGTGCGTCGGTAGAGGAACGACCTCCTTCGGTGTTCTTAAGCACTCCACTATCTTTGAGTGCGGACTATATATAGTGTTAATGGAATACTTCTTCAATACTGTTCCAACTTTGTCCGTCGCTCCTTTAACATATGATTGATGATGACAAGATACGCTGGACATCTGTCCACATGTACTGGTTTTGGGTTCCTCTTTGGACGTCTTAGGCTGTTACGGTATCCGTTTCGTCTTAGTACCTCCTGAACATGAGCCAACTCACTAAATGTTCAGGGTTGCACAAGTCATAGGCTGGGTTCGTTAAAGAAGAAACAACGGATTGCAGATGACTTGGGTGATGGTGTGAGTGGGCGTTTTCAATCTTGTCGTTTAAATCTGTATAGACATGAGATGTTAATTAATACCCAGCATAATTTTATCATGGACTACCACTAAGTTCAATTTACCTAGTTCACAAAGTTTGCTCACAATATATAATATAGATAGAACGTGGCTGAATAGTAAATATTTTATGATTCGCTAGGCCGCACTAAAACAACAATGTAATACGGCTAAAGCATTTATAATAGTGGTTTTAAATTTTTAATGCCGTAATTTGCGAACTGCTAAATGTTCATGCCGTCCTAGTACTTCACCATTGTAACAGACGTTTGTTATGAAGTGATGTAATTCAGTTTACCACAGTTACCCTGTGCCAGGTGTTTGTTTTCTATGACTTTTTCCACGGTAAAACAGCTATTAGCGGGAGTGCACATGAGTACTACGGTTTAATTATTTAATGAAGGCGGTGCGGGCGGCGGGCGTGTCGAGTCGACGGACACATGGCCGGCTCGCCCGCGGCCTCTGCGCCAAATGTGCTTCTAATTACCAAGCCCTACTTTTAACTAATAACTTGCTAGTGAGTACAAATCGTTCGCTCTATTTTCAGTTACAAACATTCAGCGTACATTTAATTTACCGCTATCGAATAAATTTTATAATTTAAACATAAATTACTAACTCCACGCCATTATTCTCTGTCTGTTTAATAAGTAGATTAAAATTTAGGCTTTTTATTTTTAGGTATTAGTATTAACATCTCGACACATCGAATCAGGTTTTGGGCCGACTTGGAAATTTTATCTTTGTATAAATTGTATTAGTTAAATTTTCTTAACTTTGGCAACGTAACCGTTTCCATAAATTGAAGTTTCTTCGAAGATTCTTTGTGAAATTAATAAAGTTTTAATTGAATTCTGTTGAAAGCAATTTTCTGTTGATGTCAACTGGAATCCGTCTAGTCTTTTTCAATTTAAAGAAAGCATTATCATACATACCAGTACTGTAGATCAATAACAACTGTTGTTTTTGGGTCACGTGCAAACAACCCCTTTGTCCGTGTGATCTGTCCGATCTGTCGTGATAGCTATCCCAACCGAGACATTCCACAGAGAATTTCCTGCTAAATCACCATCGTTGCTTTCTGTAATTTCCGTGGAAGTACCAAACTGTACTTCACTAGAACTTCCTTACAGTAGTCAGAATATATTCTTAGGTAGCGTAGTATCATTATTTGTTTATCGCGCTTGTAGGTAATAAAGCAAGTTAGCAGCGCGTTCAATCCCGTCACGACTGACGCGAACGTCGGTAAATCAGTGTTAACGCTTTCTTTGCTCCGCTGGATTTATGGTGGAAGGCCCGACATTTGCTCGTGTATCTTCCGTGGCTTTGTGTTCCCCTGGTACTGTGAGCATCTGCGAACCATGGCGCATCTCACTCGCAACCGATGCGGGTATTTTACCTTGCATTTTATTTCAATGAACTCGTATTTGACTCGAGAGGTAAAATAAACAGCGCTGATGTTTATAATACTTCACGTCCGCTTATAATAACATGCGTATCTTTTTATCGCACGAGTTCCTCGAGCAAAATAAAAAACCGCTTTGAATATGACAGGAATAAATGAGACGTCTGGTGGTTGAAATAGTGCGACGATAGGGGGAGCAATCGATCACAGGAACTCGCACGAATTGCAACATTTATATAGATCCGTCCCAAGCTTTCCCACTTTTATCCAGCCGGAAGATTTATATTCACGCGCGACACCTCTACGCCCTTTGAAGTTGTTAGATGGGGGAAATAAATTCTTACCGCGCTCCGTCCTTGTTTTTAATTAAAACGCCATAAACTTTAATACTTTGTTATACTTAGACCAAATATGATAATGAATAGGAAAATGAGTTTAACGAACAAACACGTTGTCATAAATCAGAAGGGTAAACACGTAAAAGATGGTGCAAATGTTAAAAGCCATTACCGGAAGCCATTGTCCGAGTGGTGACTCAGGGCTCGAGTGTGATCTCCACTTAATCCGGTGTACGGATAACAACGCTAACAATGTGATAAAGCGGCTCCGGACACGTCGCACTCGCTCGCAATAACTATAAACTATCAACCGCAAACGTCTGCTGCCATCTTGTAGCCAGAGCCGATGAAATATCCACCTCTCCCTCACTCCTCTATGGGCGGCGGGCGCGTTATCTCCCTCACCCTCCCCAAGAGGCTAGTGCACACGAGCGTCATAAACGCAGCGTCATCGTACCACTTGGAAATTCACGTCTCGTACACAGATTTGATTGGGATAGTAAAAATAAACGAAACGGATATGTTTTTGTCCACAAATTTTTACTTTTATTCTTGTTTTGCACATTTTCGTTTCTAGAATTCTGTTTCTCATTTATCGAATTTTACTGTTCCTTTTATAGTCACTCGTCTATACTGATTTACGTCGCATCGGCCCGGCGCGGCGAATACCTACTCAGTTACATACTCTCCTGGTATTGGAGTTTAAATTACACGAATTAATCCAGTCGGATGGATACTTTGCTCTCTCCCCTACCTGAGATGAATGTGCTTATATGCTTACGGACCCCGTCCCTCATATGGTATTATTCTTACAAATCGCAGCTGAAGCTTAGCTTAATAATATGTTATTATATGTTAATGTTATCATATAAACGCATTCCGATATATATGGGATGGTATTTTCCAAACAATGAAAATTGTTTCTACTGTTTGCTTTCAACATATGGTTCGTGTTTACTATTTCAGGAACTGACTTTAACGTTTCATAAACTATAATATTTGTGGGTTTATATGGCGGTGCTTTATAGTTTCGTTGGGTAAGACTAAAGATAAATTTATTGCTTTTTAATAATACAGGCAGTGAATGTTTTTTCGTCGATGTGATATTTATTGAAACGAGTATCACAAAGAAATGGTTTAGTGATTCAATAGGTGAATTAGTATGGCGATCACAGAGCACTTTCTCAATGGCGCGATGTCGCATGAATTATTGATGTAGGGTGGAACAGGCAGCGAAGCAGCCAGACGTGGCTCGACGCGACATCTCCGCACACCATTTTATTGTTATAAATTATTCCTTTTCTTTCCGACCACTTTTATTACAACATCACACAATTCGCTGACTTTATTACCCCTCAACAGTTTTAAAACGATGAACTGTTATTTATTTGTACAAATTTACACATCATTGTAGCGTTCTTCAACACTTTCATCATAGCAATAAAATACTTAATTGTAATCTTGCCAAGGGCCGTAAAAACCTGTATTGACATTATGGCCATTTTGATAAAACGATAAAAACAAACCAAACATTCAACAAATGTATAATTAAACCCCATTATGAAAATAACTGTTATTACAGTGTCAGTGGAGTTTAATTTAATCCTTGCATCGCATCGTTTGTTATAAGTTTACAAGTGGAAGTGAAATGACATGCATTTATTATGTTTTTGATGAACAAGCCTTTCCGGCGAGGGGTTTGTTGGAGCCGCTGCCGGCCGTCACTCCTCGTCAACAGGTTCTCAAACTGTTAATCAATTACACACACCGTTGGTTCGCGCGTTTTTTCCTCGGCGTAATGGATACCGCAGGGCGCAACACACGTACCGGTAATAAGTACGTAGCCACGTATGTACACAGCGAGTCGGTTGGATTCACGCACGAATGCCTCCACGAGTGCGAGCGAGGGTAAGTTGAACGCTAGCTACATGCTGTTTTATATCGGTGTGCGGCTGTTTTTTACCCTCACATGTGCGCCAGTGCCAGCTTTATATTCGTCGTGGGGCTCGAATGGCATCGCGGTGCGTCGCGTGTGTGCCGCTGCTATTTTTCGAGAGCTCGCTTGCGTGTACGGTGTCGTTTTTGCGCTCTCTTTGTTATATTGTTTTTGTTTGCCTCTACAAAAATGAGCGTTGCCATCGTTATTGTTCACTCGGCTCTTGTCTTGTGCACTGGCATGCTGTTCCGAACGATTTCTTGGAGCCGGTTCCTTTGCATTATAATGGCATTATTAAATGCTGTAATAGACTACGATTTTTGCCTTGTTAACGCTTTATTCAGATACACTTTTTGTCGGATATCGTACGTATAAAGAGATAATTGTTTAGTGAGCAGCGGTTTATTGAAAAAAAATGGACATGGTAACTGATTTATAGGCCTTTTGGAAATAATAGAATTAAGATATGACGATCACGAAAGCTTCGAAGCTTCGAATTTACATAAGGACGTGGAGTTAACGTCCGCGGCCCAAATAAAGACGGAACGTAATTTGCATATGCAAATATCTTGTCGTTTTCATGCAAATACTTACTTGGTGTATTACAGACGGCTTAATGGTACTTACACAGGCTCTAAGATCTCTTGGGAGCTAGAATAACAACATCTATTTGTTATTTTGAGGCGGGCTCGGTTAAACATAATAATTTTTTGAGTGTTATCCATTATAGTAGTTATAACTAACCGAAAACAATCTTAAAATAGGTAGGTTTAAGGTGGGAGTAGGGTAAGGGGGGAATAGGGGAGTCCCCTATTAGGGGATGAGGAGGGGAGAGAGGGAAGGGTTAGGGCCTCCGGTAACCTCACTCACACGGCGAAAAGCAATGAAAATATTGCTTTACTGTCGGTTTTCTGTGAGGCCGTGGTATCACTCCGGTCGAGCCGGCCCATATGTGCCGACGCATGGCTCTCCCACGAACAATATTAGAAATACTTTTAGTACTTTTAGAAGTACTTTTGTTCTTTTTTAAGTGAGCAATGAAGCATCCTAAAATCAGCCAGGGATTCTCTAAAATTCTGATATTGATATGAAAGACTCATAGGAAATAAAGTATGACTCACAGGATATATGTTTTTTTATATAAATAAAATGTTTGTTTATAAATTGGGTTTATTAAAAGACTTTCTGTAATTTCGCATTAAATGGGTCCCACTTTCCAAATACAACAACAAAGTTGAGTTGAGTGGTTGACCAATTATTTATCTGTGGACATATTAATAAAATTAACTTACCCAATATGTATGACTGTTAATAAATATATAATTATTAATAATTAACTTTTTTTTTGTCACTGACTTTAATGCGTAGACGCATTAAAGTTAGTGATACTTCAAAGAAAGTTCAAATAATGGTAAATTGTAATAAGCTGTTTTCTTTCACCCTTAGAGGTGGAATGTTTACTTTAAATTTAAATAAGGTCAATCTTGAGTACAGCCAATTCAATTAAAAAAACCGGACGAGTGCGAGTCTGATTCGCGTACCGAGGGTTCCGTAAGCAAGCAAATTTGTAAACAAATAGTACGTCCATCTCGGGAAATAATTCTCGAAAACTTTTGCCCGTCTTTTTCGAAAGACAAACTTAACTTTGCGGTTACGACATAGTGAACAATCCAACCGCAAAATATAAGTTTGTAATCACAAAACCTTTTTTTTTGTGACATAACAACAAATTAACGACTTTCGGATTTTTTCCTTTACTTGTGCTGTGAGACCTCGCTTCTTACCAAATTTCATGATTCTAGGTCAATGGGAAGTACCCTATAGGTTTTGATTTACCTGCGAAATGTTCAAATTTGGTCAAATATAAGGCTAAGTGACCATATCTTATGACTGCATTGATTTAGAAGCTTGATTTTTTTACAGCTTCAAGGGACCGCAGGCTTATGTATTTGGTATTAATTTCAACTTGATGCGTCCACGGGTTCCTTAGACAAAGGGTCTTGACAGACAAACAGATAGACGGACAACAAAGGGTTCCTTTTTTACTTTTGAGGAACGGAACCCCAAAAAGAATTATTGAAATCGATGAGCAACGATATCGCGTAAAATACAAAAATATTTAATCGAATTGAGAACCTCCTCCTTTTTGAAGTCGGTTAAAAATGACACGCATATTATTACAGCAACTCCAGTACTCGTCGAAACAAGATGTACAATATAAGGACACATCGCATGTGTATGGGTTAATAAATATGTATGTGTATATAACAATCAAAATGCTTTTGAAACTAACAGGTTTTGCGCCTGGGGCTACAGAAATGTCAATCATGCTATTGAATCGAGAGTCGAGATATTTTTTATTGCATGTTCATCGGTTGAGCGATGATAATAACACTTCGTAAGGACCTAATTGTGGTGTCATTACCTTATAAGCAACTTGTATTAGCATAAATACTTCTGCGTTTTTATAACAACGTATTTTATATAATTATTATATGGCTACGGTAAAGGTAAAGTGATGGTTATTGCTTTTAACGAGAATTTAATTAATGATGTAGTGTGTGCTTAAAAATATAGCCGATCATTTGAGGAGTTTACGCATTTGTTAGATCTTACAGGACCGTGATGAGTCCGATAAAATTTATTAAAAATGTGTATAGCTGTACAGTAATTTTATAATTTTAGTACAAATAAATAGTTAAATCATCATGACTACATTTGTATAGTTGTACTAGCAACCCGCCCCGGCTTCGCACGGGTACAAATTATGTACCTAAACCTTAATCATGAATCACTCTATCTATTAGTAGGAACCGCATGAAAATCCGTTCAGTAGTTTTTCAGTTTATCGCGAACAGACAGACGCGGCGGGGGACTTTGTTTTAAAATATGTAATGATAGTGGTAAACATCTAGTGTGTGAAATATATTACACGTTTTCACATACACCGTTATTTCGTATATTTTTATGTATAACTATTATTTTTAAAAAGTTGTTGTTAGTGCTAAAAACAATTTTTTTCATACTTATATGTGAAAATATATATTATTATGACTATGAGGCCAAAAAAATAGTTCAGTATTTTATTCAATATTAGATTAGATTCTGCGAACTCATGGACGGATATAATTGAAAGAAGCCTGTTTGGATTTCTAATAATAGTTCTGTTTAGTAATGTCTTAAATTTGCTGGAACAAATCAGGGTATGTAAAATTTGGAAAACTAGTATCACAGTCTTAACATAACTAACTAAAACTCTTAGTACCTACTTCGACTCCCTCGAGCTGAAATGTACATATCGCACGCTCAGAACAACACTGCACTAAGTCAAAATATCTCGTTTTTCAGAATCGATGAAAAACTATTATCTCATGTTATTGTAAAGTTATGCCAAATGTTCTGAACATCACACGTACAGAATCGAATGTGTATTGACATGGTATAGTTCAGTAGATTTAAAATAGGTTTAAAAAGGAAAAAAGTACTTTTTTTGACTTAATTCACTGTTGTGGAATGACTGAACAAAATAAAAAAGATTTATTTAGAGTTACATCGTTTTTACTGATTGATTCCGACATAATGCACTATTATTCTACTGTATTTTTATTGAGATTCAATATGCAATAACGACACATTTGTTTTCAAGAATAGACCTATTAAAAATGGAATAAAATAAAAAAAAAATTAAATCAGTAGATGCTTATATTTTTAATATAATACAGTACTCATGTTGGACTCACATATATTAATTGCATTAGCAAAATTGGTTGTATACAATTGTAACACAAAAACCGATAGGAAATGAAAAACAACAAAATTAGTTAGCTAGACATGCTACAACTTTATTTTAAACATAAAATTGGCAAAAAAGGTCTTAGCAATTTTAGACTTCCAGCCAGCAGGGTTGCGAATCCTCTTCCTACGTAACTTGGGTTCACTCATTGGTGGGGCAATGTTAATAGCAGAAGAAGTGGATGGTGCATCTGTCAGTGTAGCATTGGAATCACCACGAATATTTGCTTTAGAAGGACCCGGTTTATCAATTTCATCAGATGAACTGCTAGAGCTTGACGGCGAGGAGCTGGAGTCTGACGAAGTGGAAGAAGAAGATACTCTTCTAGGGATTACGAGAGGTCGAGGTTATGGTTTTATAGGCACAACAAAAGTAGGATCTTCTTCTTCATGGCTATGATCAGATAAAAACGGACGGATACCTCCCTCTCTGACGCTTTATCGGCTGATGCTGCCACCGCTGAAGTTTCATCGGTTGATGCTGCAAAGGTCGTATTACCGGCACTTTTTTCCGCGTAGCTTTGTTGAGTAGGTCTGATTTCTTCTGTGGTGGCTTCCATTGCCTTTTTAAGTAACAGGAGACCAAGACCTGACATCCTCTGCCAAATAACAATCACAAATTTAAATAATTCAACAATAGTGCATTATCTCAAAATAAATTACTAAACTTCTTATAAAGGAAGAACAATATAAATTGTAAATATATTTATTTTAATTCATAATGTAAGCAACAATTCTGAGTATAAAGAAATAAAAAAATATGTTTTTTAACAAAATTAGAACACAATAGATGTATTCCATCAATAGTGTATCATTTCATTGATTTTCATCTTTTAAGAATAATACTGAACTATTTTGGAATAATACAAAGAATCTAACATACCTTCGTCACCAACAGAGTAGTATTTCGATATAGTAGCAAACACGTTGTATAAGCACAGTCACCAACACTGAATTAAAACTAAATAATTCGAAGTAATTTTCATGCTACATTCAACAACACCGCATTATTTTAAAATAATTCACTGTTGAGTAAAATCTGCGTGCTGTTCACGAAGGCGAACAAGTTGCAACTAGAAATAGTTTTGTTTTCGCGGTATGACTCTGACAGTGCGTCGTCACCAATACAGAGCTAGCACGCCATCTGTCTGACATTTTTGTAAATAAAAATACGCCCGTCTTAGTGGTATGCGTAGCAAATTTTTGGCTACTCAAATATATAAAAAAGTCGATTTTGAGATTTTTCGACATAATACAGTGTTGTTCTGGGTGTGCGATATGTCACCATCGCATAGGCATAGGCACAATAGCTTACACAAGAGACCCATACATTATAGGTTAATTAGAAAAACGCAGACTAAAAATATGACAATAATTTTGTTTTTATTAAGATTAAGATCTTAAGATACATATTTCTTAACTAACTTTAGCCTATATTGAATTACCGATAAATAGTAGGTACCGACCGTGATTGATTGCCGATAAATAAAATATCCTAAATCGAAGAACTTCGTGATGTATTTGAAGGAAATATTTTTCGTATACTCTCACTTCTAAAGCGTTGGATTTACTATGTTATTAATGACCTTTTCGTTTTGTTCCACTTAACCAAACGTTAAGTTGAACAAAACGATAATTCTTAAACGAAGCTTATTCGGGTGTAAAACAGTTACTGTGATTTTAAGAGAACCTTTTTACGAATCTCTCTTTGCTGTTAAGCAGTGAAATAAAAGGATAGCATAATTTTATTTTTCATTGCCAAGGAAAACTGCTTAAAAATGAGTCTCAGAGAAGTAAATAAAAAATATATAACGAGTGCTGCAAATGTCCACAGGGAACCGCGACAGCTTTCGATCAGGCATGCCATATGTTTAATTTTATTGGTCCTCTTTTTCAAATAGTTTTCGCTTTGTATTAAAAAAAGGCTTAAGCTAATAGAAACTTCTATAAAAATCTTAAATGATGTCATAAGCAATTGTAAAATGCTATATGGGGAGTTGACCTTCCTCTAAATCCTAACAAACACGTTTTGTGCTTTCTAATTGAAAAGTATAATGACTGAAAAAAACCATTTTGAATGTTAACGTCTTCCAAATAGAAATATAACATTACTACCGTTATTGCTTTAACAATTGTTCGCATAAATCAACCAGAGACACGGCTCTGGATTCTCGTAGGTGCTCATGTCCCTTTAAGACGTCCATCCATCGTTTTAGGTCCCCTGAGCGGAGTACTGGTCAGTTTTTAGGTCATAGGTGAGGTTCTAGAAAGTTCCGAACACCCACTGAGTTTACTTTCCGTGGGTCGGTGTCGTAAAACAATGTTAATATTCATTATTTTTACAAGGTTTTATTTAACTTTGCAATGTTTATTATTTTAGGTCAAATCTTGGGAGCTAAATTAAAACTAATTACTCTTATCCTATGGAGTTGAAATTTTATGTGTGTACAGTTCCGATGATCTGATTCTGCACCCAGGATTGGCTCCAGACGATGGTAATCCTCAACGGTCAATAGTACAGACAAGAAACTTTAAACACGCATTGAATTATAATAGACAGTTCTAAAGTTCACCATGGTCTATAGCTTGTTTTAAGAATGTTTTATTTTTAATTAATTACGTTATCCGTATTTCCCTGAATTCCCGTTGAGGGTTTCTACCGACGACTAAGGAAGTACGTATACACGGAAGTTTTAACAAACCACCTCTGTCATTTGAATCAGGCAGTGGGCAAAAAAAAAGCTATGTAACAAATGTTGGATATTACATTCGCGAAAGCGAATGCGAACACTTGTCTCCCGTGTTTGCGAATACGAATGCGAATGCAAATATTGACTTTTTAAATAAAGGGCACAATATTTTTGACTGGTTTAACATTTTGCATCGGCTTTATACGAGATACGAATTCAAATTTTCAAGAAAATAAGGTAAATAAATGTTTTTATGCAGCTTTGGCTAAAAGTATTGAACACTCCAAGAATTCCGCACGTGCGCGATAACTATAGCCTTGGACAAAAGTATTGAGCACCCATGACATCTTTTAGTTTTTTTACATTACTATTTATTAATAAAACATCAATATTTTATGAGTCCACCCATCGCCTTAATTATTAGATAGTACGTCCATCTCGGGAATCAATTATATATCGAACATTTTTTGCCCGACTCTTCCGAAAGACAAACTTATCTTTTTGATTCTAAACATACTCTCTCATACATCGATGTACGACAAAGTCAACTTTCCAACCGCAAAATAAAAGTTTGTAATCTCAAAAAATAAAATTGTTATGTAATATAACAACAAATTAACGACTTTCGGAATTTTTCTCTTAACTAGTGCTATCAGACCTTGCTTCTTAATAAATTTCAAGATTCTAGGTCAAAGGGAAGTACCCCAAAGGTTTTCATTTACCTGTAAAATAGTTCAAATTTGTTAAAATCTGAGGCTTAACGGCAGAATCTCTTGATTGCGTTGACTTAGAAAGTAAAATTTTTTACAGCTTCAAGGGACCGCTGACAAAAGTATTTGATGTTAATTTCAACTTGATGACTCCACGGGTTTCTGAGGAAAAGGGTCGTGACAGACACACAGACATACAGACAGATATAACAATAAATTAAGGACTTTTTGATTTTTTCCTTTACTTGTGCTGTGAGACCTTGCTTCTTACTAAATTTCAAGATTCTAGGTCAATGGGAAGACCCTATCAGTTTTGATTTACCTGAGAAATTTTCAAATTTGGTCAAATCTAAGGCTTAAATGGCTGTATCATTTGATTGCGTTTACTTAGAAGCTTGATTTTTTTGCACCTTCAGGGGACCGCAGACATATAAGTATTTGGTATTCATTTCAACTTGATGCGTTCACGGGTTCCTGAGAAAAAGGGTGTTGACAGACACGTAGACAGACAGACGGACAACAAAGTGATCTTATAAGGGTTCCTTTTGAGGAACGGAACTCTAAAAATAAGTAAAATAGAATAGAAAGCACTCGAAGAAATGAATTTAGGATTTAGCCAACTAACTAATATAAATTAATTAAGCTTACCGGAGGCCCTAACCCTTCTCCCGCACACGCCTCTTATTCCCCCTCCCCCGCCCCTTCTTCCCCCTTTCCCTACTCCCACCTTAAATACCGGCAACGCACTTGTGACTCTTGAGTTGCAGGTGTCCATGGGCAGCGGTGGTCACTTACCATCAGGTGACACGTCTGCGCGTTTGCCCCGTATCCCATAAAAAAAAAATCATAAACACAGTTTTATCGCTATAAAGTGACTTTGCCCAAGTCGGATGACCGTCTAACGATAAAAAAATAGAAAAAAAAATTAAATAGTTGATCTTTTTCAACAGAAATAACAGTTAATAGTTGTATAGTGTGGTAGGCTTAAGTACCCAATTCATTACTGCTGTGTACCCGATAGTGGTTGCATTAAACGTTTTTATTTATAAACTTATGTTTACGTTGTAAACTTGTTGTAAATTGGTTAGATCTCGCTTGATGTAAACAAGTTTTAATGCTTGTTTCACTTACACAAACATATTTTATGAGCGCTGTTTATTTACTCACGTAAATACTAAAGGTTTATTTACAGTTATTTGATGTTCTTATCTTTTTATAGGCTTTTTAGGGATTAACATTTTCTGTGAATATTTAATTGAAGTAATTTACTTGTTTTACAGCTTATCCATTTAGCAAAAGATCGTCATCGAACGTAGTCATCGTTAGAGAAAAACACCAAATATTGCAATATTAGGGTCTTAATTTTATAGTTATAAAAAAACGAATTTGTGTTTCATAATTAAGGGGAATCTCTGGAACCACTGCAACTATTCGAAAATATCTTTAAAAGGAAAAGTTTCTATGAATAATCTTATTCCAAATGGACGTATATCCTATATTATAGATACTCGTATAACTCGGTTGCAGCCACAGCCACTTGTATCAAATAAAGAAACAATACAATGATCTATAGAAACGATTCAGTGGTACTGGGGTACAGAACTCTTATTCTCACTTTGTTGTTCACAATTACCTGCTAGCCTAAATGAATTTCATCCAAAGCTCTAGTTTTTTTATATTTATTTATATCATTGCATTACAAGATAAAACTAAGGCACTTACTTCTACTGAGAGCAAGCCGCCTTTTAAAGAGTTAACTTTTAATTGAACACGAATAAGATTATCTGCTTTTGTTTCACATAACATTGAAGATACTACGGTACCCTGTAGACCTGATTAAAAAACGAAGCCCCATTACTACATATCACTACATATTATAAAACAAAGTATGTTCGCGATAAACTGAAAAACTACTCAACGGATTTTCATGCGGTTTTCACTAATAGAAAGAGTGATTCATGACGAAGGTTTAGGTGTATAATTTGTACCCGTGCGAAGCCGGGGCGGGCTGCTAGTTAGCAATATACCACATTTATTTATCATCAAACAAAGTAATAGTTGAAGGTTGACTAGCAGAGAATGCATGCAGCATTACGTCTGCCTTTGTATTCCATGTGCTAGCTGCAAGTGGGTTTCCATAGGAATGCAGTGTAAAAATAGCGTCCTCAAGTTACGATGACCGTCTACCATCACACTTGTTTGTCACCTTGCAAACTCGTAGTACACCGGTGCATCGTAGTAATTAGGTCTCTAAATCGTCCTGTCGATCGCGCAAATCGTTCTGGAGTTATTAGCACAGTCATCTACACACAGACAAGCCACAGCGGCAGCTGTTTTTTAGAACGTGAGTATAAATAATAAACGACCTTACGGGCATTACCTTCTACCTCATGTGACAGCTTTATGCTTGGTGACCATAAACGAAATTTAAGATTAAATAGTTCCTTGTAATGTTTTGCTTAAAGCAAAACATTTTTTGGACATCGTTTCATTATTATTAAAATATTTTTGCGTTTTATTTGGTGTGCTAAAGTATTTATGTTTGAAAACGCAAAACATAACATAAGATATTTGAAAGGTATAAAAAAGATTAAGTATACCTACTTACTTACATAGTAAAATCCGCTTAATTTTTGAAGTAATACTTCTTTTGGCACGTTATGGAAAAATGATGAGAGTAAATTTTTACGATACGCGCGCACACCGTCACGAAATCCAACACCCTGAAGTTATAGTCAACATTTTAGTTTTTCAAAAAAAGTTACCAACTTGGTACAACATGGTTTTTACATATTACTTTGAGTACGTTTGTAGAATTTGAGGTTAGTTGACGGTATGTATTATTTATGAAAATTGACTGTGATTATAAGTGAAAAAAAATGGTTTTTACATATTACTTTGAGTACGTTTGTAGAATTTGAGGTTAGTTGACGGTATGTATTATTTATTATGATATTTAAATAAACTTTATTTAACTAGATAAAAGTATAACTTTTTACGTGCGTACATAAGTACATACACACTTTTTCTTTTAATATATATAAAATTCCTCAATTGGAAACGTACTTATCTTGGAATTACAAAATCATAGGCGTAGTTCAACAGATAGGCGTAGTAAAAGCTGAAACATTGGAGTTGAAACCCTTAAGTATATTCAAATCGTTTAGTTGCTTCGAGGTATTATCCCATGTCGATGTACACAATAAAATGTTCGTGTCGGTCTCGCCGCAGCCTCCGCCCGATAACATCTCCACTGCTATACAAATAGCGCCATTAACCTTAACACCGCTAAACGCGACATGTGGAGGAACATCGCCGTATTCCCTCTCGCTCATACATGTTACAATAATCCCACATCTCTTTCCCGCATGAGCATTAGGAGTATCGCGTGTTTTAAAATAAAGGGTAGATGAATTAAACTGATACGGCGAGTGTTCGAGTACGTAGTGACATAATGTGTGGTAATTGATAAATTAAACATTAGTTGCGTCGCTGTAAGGGATTAATCGATTGGACTTTTTATTGACAAGTCCATTTAAAAAAAAATATTGCTTTTTTTTCTACTGACAGTTATTTTTTTTTAATTTTACGAAAGGCGCTGTGGTCGTAGATACCTTCATATTTTTTAAAAACTTTGGAATAGATTATGTGTGGTCGGAGTCTGGGTATATTAGTTTTTCATTAAAAAAAGCAATCCCTGTTTTATATTAGAAATACAAACTTATTGGATAAAGAATTATCTTATTATAATATCAAATTAGAAACTTATTATATACAGAAGAATGCAAGACGCAATGATTTAATATTGTTAATCACAAAGAAATCCTTCTATGTTGCTAATGATATTAAATCATTTTCGTCATACTTTGAACTAGGTTGTTATTACTTTAAGCATAAATAGCGTCGGTATAAAATAACACACTATACATATAATATAAATATCCTTTCTCAATTTTCTTCTTACGGACTCATATATTAACAAAATTCGATATTTAAAAAAAAATCGTCTGTGAAGTCGATTTACGGACGATAATTTTACGTGATAACGTTATAAGAAAACAGTGGAAGAGAGATAGATGCGTCACAAGCCGGACGCTTAGGCCGATCATGCCTCTCTATCGCTTGTTCCGCGCTCTCGCTTGCACGCTCGGGTCAGGCGGAACGTGACAATAAGTCATGCTTTTTCGTGCGTGCAGCCGGCTTCATCGATTTATAAGACGTTATCACGTCAAAAGTTTCTAAAAAAAAAAAAAAAAGTCTCTTCCTTCTGTATTATATAATATTCTAAATTTAACTTTCAAATCATGTCATAGACATTATTAATTAGTTAATTCACAACGACGTCTACGTCTTACTCATTTTAATCGTAAGCGCCAAAGGTTTTTGTTGTATTGTAAAAAAAGGTACCTACACTTTTGTCACTTTATACAACTTTTACACTTCAAAGTTATGCAGATTATAACGTAACAATTAATATTAAATAAAAAATAGGCAGTCATAGGACTGCCGACAGAAGTGAAAACTTAAACGAAACGACGAACTTAAAATGTCACATTAGCAGGTTGGTGACATTAATAATTAATAAGGAGCTGACAGAACTCAATGTTTAGATTAGCGCCCTCTAGTGGATCTATAAATGTATTATTAGCGTGACGGTCACGAGTTCAGTGCTTTTTCCCCATAGCAAAAGTGCACAACGTGCCTAAAGAAGGTTTCACTTTAAAAAATAAATGAGTCTTGAAAGCATATCAATTAGGTATGATGTTAAAGTAAATAAAATACATAATAATTGTGATCTCATAACAATTTGCATATTCACATTATTAATGTATTTATACACGACTGTCCAAAAAAGGAGTGTAATGTTTTCAAGGCTCATGTATGTTTGTATGTGAATTTCTTTATTCACCATAACTTCTAAATGCCTGAACAGATTTGGATATATGGGGTATCGTTAGAATTGTTACATCATCCCGAGTGACGATGGCTATAATAAAAAAAAAAGTTGCGTTTTTTAATTGTTTAAATTTGTTAGTTGTTATTATTTGTAAACATAAGTATTATTTGCATCTGCAGTTTGTCACAAGTTGACATTTTATGTTTATGTTATTATGAAATAGCAGCGCCCCACGGTTTCACCCGCATAAATCCTGATCCCGTGGGAATATCGGGATAAAAAAGCCTATGCGTTAATCCATGTCTCCAGCTATCTACATACCAAGTGTCATCGCAATCGGTTCAGTGGTTTTTGCGTGAAAGAGTAACAAATATCCATCCATCCATCCAAACTTTCACATTAATAATATTAGTGGGATGTCAGAAAGGGGTTGTCCGAAGTACTCCGAAGCGCTCTCGAACTGCACTGACACTGATGAATGTTATTAAAACATCCAAGCTAGCTGGTGCATGTCCGTTCTTTATTATCTTCATGACGATATCAATCATATACCTTACCTACTTAGTTACTTTATACTCTAAGTATTACGAGGGCTAAGCACGTACGCTAGTAGAACATAAACATTTTACATCAAGAACATACTTTATTTTTTAATGCCTTACTTAAAAAAAAAGAAAATGCGTAATCTATATAATAGAATAGAAATAAACTTTATTGTACACCAACACACCACCACAATTAAATGACACGGAAAATTACAGAAACTATAAGTACAATGGGGCGGCCTTTAATACTAAGAGCAATTTCTCACAGGCAACCTTTGGATGGACAAAGACGACAGTAAATAAATGAAATAATGGGTAGTTTTTGGTGTAAGTTTCAGTAAAATAAACACATAAACATATACATACACGCATCACACATACATTATGTACACACTAAGTACGTAAACTTACATAAATACACTAGTTATATATGTTTATGTATAAATATAATATATACTTATTACCTACTAATAATGGGTAAAAGAAAATAGACAATTACAGCTAATGAGGGCAAATAATATAATTAAATACCTAAGTAAGTAAATCTTTGACCATGTTTTTTAATGATGACAGTGTTTGGGCACAATTTTGAATGGCTTTGTTCTCATGATAGCCATTTATTTCACTTACAATCTTCGTAAAATCTAAAATTCAAATACTAAGTTCATAAACGTTCTACTATCGTTCAATATTAAATCGATGCCATTTAAGCGCTCCCTAGACGATCATGCGGCATGACATGTATTACGGGCTCCCATTCGTGCATGATCGTTTAATTGCATTGATTGATGCGAATGGTATGCAAACTACGTGCATGACATGCAATCTACATGCATGACATGCAAACTACATGCATGACATGCAAACTACATGCATGACATGCAAACTACGTGCTGGCAGTTCATTGACAATTTCTTTTATTTTTATATTTATAAATTTATTAATTTATAAATCTGCCTTTGAGAAAGACATTTCCATACCTGCGCAGAAGATCTCTTTACTGTACTATCTATATCGACTGAATAAAATGATTATACCAAGCGAACTATCATGCTGCATGATAGACTCTCAATAGGGCCTTCATGCAGCATGACGACTCAGCATATCATGCCGCATGATCGTCTAGGGACCGTTTTAGAAGGATAATCAACTGCAAACTCAGATTTTCGACGTCAGTAACACGATATCGTTTCTACTAACATTGGCCGTCCATGTCATTCGGTGAAATAGCAGAGTACTTAAAATAGGTAAGTATCTGATAGAGTGATAGTGTGTAATGCTGTACCAATACTACAATACATTCCGGTATCTAATTAAAGTAAATTTATAAATATACCCATGTCTAAAAGATAACATCGATATCAATAAACAAACTAAATCTTAATACCCCACTGTGAGCTATTATTTCCTACGTTTAATACTACAAACAAGTTTCTAATTGGCTGTTTGAATAATTGATTCTAAGTCTGTGAACGCCGGGCAGGTTCTAAATTACCTGTGAATGAATCAATAATATAAACAATTCACACGGTAGGTATGTCATGCAGATGTCGAATGTTAAGTCAAATCATTTCACGAGTTTTAGACATAAATGTTTTGCACAATGCAAAGAGTTTACAAACACTGGCACAATGACGTACGACGTATCGTTTTTGAAAGGTGGTATAGCAACGACAACACTGTATGGCAGCCTATACCTAGTCTCTAGACTGAAGTATAACATAAGAGTTCGAATATTAATTACAACTCATTGTTCAATTACATTGTCAATATTCTGAACTTGTCAAAGTCCCTTCCAAAGGCGGCACACTTTCTTTTAGTGCAGGCAAACAAATGATCATGTACATTCGGAAGTTAGTGCCTAAGTTATTGTGCGAATTGTACCTGCTCGATTGCTCAAAAAAAACAGTTGTTTAACTGATTTTTTAATAATCAATTAGGTTTTACTACCTATTACTATTAGTACTATACTAGTAGTATTAGAAATAGATAGCTGAGTAGCTTATTTTCTTTAATAATGTTCTAAGAAAATAAAGAGCCCAGTAACAATAGCTCTAACTAATTATGATATCTTAGTACTTTATCATCTATTAGCTGTGCCCCGCGGTTTCACTCGCATAAGTCCCGATACCGTGGGAATATCGGGATAAAAAAGCCTATGTGTTAATCCAGGTCTCCAGCTATCTACCTAAGTTTCATCGCAATCGGGTCAGTACTTTTTGCGTGAAAGAGTTACAAACATCCATACATCCTCACGAACTTTCACGTTTATAATGTTAGTAGGATTTGGCTAAAGTCATTCAAATATTTGTCCTAAATAAACAGACGAGTCCTTACCATAATATTGTTACAATTTAACCATAAGGCATTCATAAAAGGGGTAAGCTATACATGATATACATCAGTACATTAACAACGCTCGCATGATTACATCAAAGGGATCTCCCAATTTAATCATAGTTTGATTAGATTGGAATTGATGTTTAATGAGCTTTGTGAGCTCGGAACCAATTATATTATCTTATGTCTGAGTTTATAATAGTAATACTAATTTCGTAATCAAGTGCGAGAGCTCTTAGCGTTAATCTAGTATCATTAGCCGTTGTTGGTTTATTACAATTTTATTTTTAGGAAAAACATTTTGCAATTTTACCTCAACATTTCGTTCTGAATCTCGTTCGCCAGTATAACTGTACGAGAAAAATTAGAGATGTCATGCCAGCTTTCTTTGTGCGGCTACGGTCATAATTTCATTTTCTTCTTCGGGTAACATAGGCAACGGAGCTCATTTCATAACCCATAACGCGTCCGCCCCGTCTCGCTCGCACACCGTGCGGGAAAGCAAGACGGATGCAGTTATAAAATGGGTTTCGTCGAAGTTTGAGCTCTACGACGTCCTGTGTAGACACAGTTTTCGGTTACATAAGTCGACCGGTGATGTCTTCCGCCCTCGACAAACAGCGCACTACATAAGTAGAAGTTTTCTGCTTCATTTATTAGCAGGCGAATGTCGACGTCGAGCCAATAAAGCGGCGTACTTGCCACCCTCTCCAGACGATTTATGAGTGAAAGTCGTACTAATTCCACTAACAGCGTTCCCCTCAATTTGAATGTTAATTTTTAACAATTTAAGACTGTTTAGTGACTTTGTTATGAGTTGAGGCGCGTCTGGTGAATTCGTAATATCGTCTGTCGCTCATTAATTTCAGATTTACGCTCCGAATGGCAGATGTAAAGATTAACGTTGAAATGCGATTTTACTACTACTATACTGTAAGCATTCGTGAACTGCGAATTAAAGCAATGCTTAATAATTTAGCTAGTCACTGTTGCAGCTTTACTTTAACTGTCGTGAGCCCGAACAAAAAAAACCATAAACTTCGAAATTAATTGAAACTCAACGCAATAATGTTCTATTACATTGGTTTTAATTCGGTTCTTTATTCTTTCCAGGTAAGACTTCGTTCCTGTCCAACACAATTTTGAGGTATAAATTACGGATAATTTGCTACATCCACGCTCGAAGGTAACTTGCAAATAAAGTGAAAAAAGACAAGAACATCTTGTATTTGGTAACACAGATTTTAATATTCATGAAGTCATTAATATCGTAGGTAGATCCTCCATTGATATGTTCTGTGTATGGCAAAAGATAATAAATCTGTTGCTTATTATACTGTACTTAAATGATGGATTATTCCATTACATATTTACATACTATCAAGTATAATTTTGTGAACTAACTGAATTCTTGAATGTGTTATTTGTATGATAGATTGTCTATTGACGTTATATAGAATTTTACTTGTATAGTTTATTTATTTAAACGATGTGTTCTTTTAAGATGTGATTTCCCGTCGCATTCAAATAAACCAATTCAAAAACATATCTCATGTGTCATGTTACATTTTATTCGAATTAGAATATAAATATTCGTTTAGTCTCTCTCTGTTATGTATAAATAAACATTGAATAAATTGAGCTACAATTCACAGTCAACAATTCGACCGATAGTTGTTCCCCAAGGCTTACGTTCGAAGTTATTACCCCATAATTGTCGCTACAACCTGTGTTCCTTTGCTAGTTCCGTTCATTTAATAATTAATTTGGATTGAGGTAAACCATGTCAATACCGCTACCCAACAGGTATATTGTAACCTTAGCAAATGCCCAAATCCGACGCGAGACTGCTATATTATTTACCCGGGGGTAAATTCCGCGCTTTGATCTCTCCGCCTTCCGACATTTTCTTATACCCTCCGCTTTAATTATTTCGCCTTTGAGCCTCCCTCGGAGCGCGTGGAGTGAATTTTAAGAGGCTGTCACAAAATGGACTCTTAATTACGTGCGGGCTCAGTTTTATTTGTAATAATTAATAAGTTTCCTTTAATGTATCGTTAGCCATGTTATTGTTAACAATAGCATCGATGAAGTATCATTGAATATTTTTTTATTGTAATAAATTGTGTATTGGCTTTATTACAAAATGAGAGTAATTTTTTTAAAATACATTTTATATTGATGAATAAACTATGTTGGATTATGAAACTAGGTTATATTATACACACAGAGTATGTATTTCCGAATAATATGCTATGTATTACTGTTTGTATGTATGTTTTTTTACTGTTTATCTTTCAAATACGTATGTTCAATTATGTTACCTAACATGTTTTAAATCTTATTTGACCTTCCCTCAGAAGGATATTTTTTCACAAATACTTTGTCAAAATCCGGCCGTTGTTCCAATCTTCCGATAATATAATATAGTTTGTCCCCCAAACCTTTGAGATTTTCACACACATGAGAAAGAAAATGAAACAATCCTATTTCGTTGTCTTTGATCCTATTTCATATAATATCTACAAGTAATGTTGGACGATGTTTGTTTTAGTTTTTCTTTGAATTAAATAATATATCATTTTATACACACATTTTAACCGCCATATCACTTATGTACATGCTTCTAAATAGTACAGTGTTGTTTCTTATGAATATTTCAAACACAGAGAGACTCCGAACCTCAATATCGATAATAATGAGATCTTCGGAAGGTGAACCAGATGCCAGACGTTGTATTTTATAATTTATATTTGTAATGTGTTTTAATTTAACACAGCTTTTTGTATCTCAAATATAGGAGATGACAGACAATAATTTTATTGAGGAAGTTACCCCAGGTCGATCGTTAAACGTCGTCTGTGGCGATCAAGTTAATCCATTATCATTTTATATTCCCATAAACGTTTCATGAGTTCCCTCAACTGTTAAAAGTTTATTTGCCATAATTATGAAATGAAAATTCTCAATTGACTTGGGAAGTTTCGAAATAAAATAAGACGAGATTTGAATTTGTAAGGTTGAAATAAATTAAGCTCTGATTGAAAATAATAAACGGAAGCCATTGGAGTAACCAAGTGTACGATGGTATAAGAAAACAAATAATTTTCAATCAAACCAAAACTCAATCAATATTATTTTAAATTGGTACAGGCAGAATGAAATGGAGTCGAAAGACATATCGAGGTCAAATATTTATATACATTACAGTAAATTATATATTACAGTAAAAAAAATTCAAGTTTGTAATCATCATGTATAAACATTGTATAAATTATTATGCTGTATTACAGTTAAATTGTCTAAAGGTTTCATTAGAAGAAACAACTCCTAAAATGTAATTATAATATTTTAAGACGACAAAGGAGGAATTTCAGAAGCTATTCAAAATTTGAATTGATATAATTCGCTCGCGCAAAAGTAATTTTTTCCATCCCTCGAGAACGGTACGGCAGCGCATGTAATACGAACAAACAAACATTGATTTTTATATATATTAGATAACGTTACACGTACGTAGCATATTGGAGATGAAAGTAATAAGTCAATATAAAGCAAAGTACTAGGAGAGCATTATCGTGTCGAAAGTGTAGCGTGTGGGAAGTTTGCGTGCGAATTAGCCGGTAACAACACGGGAGGGCGCGATAATCCTGTTATCGGCTGGGTATCCGTAACTTGGACCGAGTCCGTGGGCGGAACTACAACTTTACCAGCTATAGCTTCTTATCCCCGAGTATTCTACACTTGATTGTTCTTCTTTGTAGTAGGTGCTGTGTACACTTACTTACAGACAGTTCAGAGGCAAAACAATATCATCATAGTTTTTGTTAATAAATATGAATTTAATGTCTTAGAAACAACTAGAGTTTTCCAGAAATTCTAAACCTTGTCTGCTCATTGCGTATAAGATATCTGGGTTAAATCAAATATTTCACTGTACTCTAGTGGAAGCAATTTGTTTTTGTACCGTAAGCAGCGGAACAAAGGAAAGCTCGGAAAACCTTGTTAACTTTTTAAAGCATTCGTTGGCTTCTCATGAATTATTCAGAACAGCCGGTGAGTACACACCGACATACGCATCCGTATGATGTTGTGTGTTTGTCACGGCGCGTACATGTGTCCGCTAGTACCAGGATAACATCGGCGGGCACGCTCGCTACCCTCTTCACAATTGACATTTTGCAAAGAGCCCAACCCTTTTGTTGCTCGGATGAAATGTGAATTTCAATGAAAACGAGGTTAAAATTGCTCGGCCCCGACATAGCCATGAGCCGTAAAAAAGAGATTTCATTACGGTCCATTGTTGGGTTATGATTTTCACGTTCCATTTTATTTTTAAGAATTGCTAAAGCACAAACACTTTTTCATGCAGTTTAACGTTTGTATTACACTGGAGCGTCTCGAAAAGCTTTTAGAACGCTTTGTTGGGAGGGCAATTAACTCGGAGGGTTGTTATTGTGTTTTTCGCTTGCCTTTACTCAATTAAAAATAATTTGAAATAATAGCAACGGTACAAAGACAAGAGAGCGACGCGGCTGGAATAATTTAAGCTTCAGGCGAGCCCGTCGGCGTTAGCATCTTGTTTCATTAACGTGCTCACTCTCTCAAATAATATTTTATATGAGACGCGGATCATGAATATTTACAGTGGGTTTTAAAACAGCAAATTTTGACAGAGGTTCCCTCGCCATTAATATAATATGAAGATTACTCACAGAAGCTCGTGGGTAACGTTATTTTATTTAATAGTTTTATTGCAAATGTACATAATATATACGTAGGCAAAGGCGCGTGACGCTAAGCTTCTTTATCTCTCCCCAAGGCGGGATAAAAATCGCACGGCGCACGATGAAAAAAAAAGAAGGCGAAAAGGTCTTTTCCATCTTAAAAATGTTTTTGGTACCAAAACTTTGTTCCTAATTTAACATTCTCAGATAAAATGACCGCCCGTACAATGTACTAATATTTAATTTTCTTTTTCGTTTGTCAAATATATTGGCCAAACATTCGCATCGATCTCGATCGGTGAAAATGACGAAGCTTCGATTGTGAGTATTATTAGAAATACAGAACAATTAAAACAGAAACTGCCTTTACGAGCATCCTGGTGGCTCTGAACCTTGTATACGTTTTAGTACAAGCCAACATGTTTTGTAATTACTTTGTCTGGTCTTCATAAAATACCGTTTTATATTATGCTTTTGCTTTTGTTAGGAGTCTCGAAACAGTTATGATCGTCTTGGGGCCGGGTGAAGCTATCATATCGTCCAAAGTGTAAATGTTTTGTCATTCAACTATTATTCATTCCCTAGGGGAAAAAGGGGTGAAAAACAAACATTTTATCCAAACAAAACTATCAAAACTTGTTATAAGTACTCATTTACATACTTTCTTTGTGCTTACACGTTAAATCAACATTTTTTTACCATGTAGATAAATTAAAAGTGTGTGACAAAGTGCCGTCCATCAAACTTACTTACTTTTTAACCGACGAAAAAAACGGAGGTTCTCAATTCGACCGTATATATGTTTTTTTTTTATGTATGTTCAGCCCTCTCTCCGTTATTTATGAACCGATTTTGATTTTTTTTTTGTTAGATATTTGTTAGGTATAGCTCAAGGGTGGTCCCATGTCGAGAAAGTCAGGATCTGATGATGGGATCCTGATAAAATTGAGAGAAATTCTCGAAAATTGTAGGAACGAATAGTGTTTCTGTTTACTTTTCATTACTTTATCAGGTATTTGCGTTCAGAAATCATCTCATCATGTAGCTGAGCTGATGATGAAAAACAATCATCAAATAAAAATCTTTTTAACATAAAATTAAACCGACGAAAATAACTAAAAAGCAAAAAATAAATAAACCTCTTAAGTCTTGAGCTTATTTACATAAACTATCAAATTTTATATAAACTTATTTTGCCACTCACTCTGCTGCTAACTCAAATAATAAAATGATTAATTACCTACGGATTGCCATGTCCATTTCTACGTAGGTACAAATAAAATTTAGATAATTACAGAACATTTTACAGATAGATAATTTACTTGAAGGTGTTTTTTTTTACTGTTAAAGCAAATCACAATGATGAAAACAGTGTAGCGTACATTTTATTATTTAAAATAAACTCGTCTTTCAGTAATATATTGAATACTAAAATTCCAATGTAAATGCCCCGCAAAATAACCATTCCAGCGCAGTAAAGTTTATAAATAAAATACGTTGCGTCTATAAAACAAGTAAATCGTAAAATAGAAAGAAGCACTTAACTGAATTTGCGTGTTTTTCAACAAATTACGGCGGGTAGTGTGAAAGAGCGAATAAAGAAGATATACGGCCTAGAGATATAAATCAGATTATTCTCTCGCAGTCCACTGTGCTTAAATTAAATGGCTTTGAACGAAAATTACGATGTTTTCCAAAACACTTTTATTTTGTTGTTCATTTGACTGCGGAATTTTGCGAAAAATTGGTGTGAGTGACTAACCCAGTGTGTATGAGCCAATATTTTATTTCATCTAACAGCTCTGGTAAGTTATGACGGGGAAAATTTAGCTGAATATTTGTCTGCAGTTTGTATGACACGTTTTATTTATGTTTAATATCTGAAGATCCTGTTTTTCTTTTTGATCTTGTTATATTGCCAGAACGCTGAGAATAATCATTTATATTCATGACACATACGCTGTAGTACTTTACAGTATATAATGTTTTAGTGTTGTATTAATAAATTAGTCCAAATATTTCTGTGTGTAGATTGAAATAAATAAGGGAGTTGATTATGTATTTAATAGTCTTTATTTAATAAATTATTATCATTTGATCCTAGTCTATATTTAACATTCTTGAGTGATCTCTCAGTATAAAGCATATGTCATAAATTTGTCCACATTTGCATTTGCAATTCGACTGCACTTGAAACCGGAATCGTATTTGTAGTTGTAGATTGAACAGAACCCAATTTTAGGATATTTTTTTGATAAAAAAATACGAAGGAAATAAATTTATTCAAAATAGTAATAATCTGTGAATGATTACTATTTTTGAATAAAGTAAATAAGTATTATAGTCGTTTTATGTGTCAAATAGAAGAATTGCTTTCGTCATCATCATCATTTCAGCTATAGGTCCACGTCCACTGTTGGACATAGGGCTCTCTTAATAATTTCCAAGAAGACCGGTGAAGAAGGCCGTCGGTGGCCTGCATCCACCGACGGCCTGGTATCTACTAGGTCGTCTGTCCACCGCGATAATGGACGTCCTACACTGCGCTTTCCGGAATTGCTTAGCTTCACATATATTAATTAGTAAACGATTCAGGGAGCTCTCCGGACAAAATGTTAACCCGCATGGCAGTGTTAATGAATTTAATTGATTTCATACAACAATTAGTTTCACACACAAATCTTTATGGTAGTCATTCGCAGTAACACATTATTTTATAAACCATTAACCTCCAAATTTAAATGGCGACCAAATCACGATCCCCTTCGTTTTTATTGCTTTATTTCTCGTAATATTTTATTTGATTGCTTTTTGAGAACCGGTCGTATTATTCACTGAGCGCTTATTTAATATTGAATTAAACATTTGATGTATGTCTATGTATAAATGTTAATTTCTATCGTATTAAATAATTAAGGATGCTCCGACGCTATAATATATTGACATAAGTATTTTATGAACTCATTAGGTGCTTCCGTTACATGTTAAATTATTCAAGATTCCTAAGCAAATAAGTTAACACCATGTTTTATTCAACGTCATAACTCAATGGCTTTAAACTTTGTCGATAAAAGGTATAGAGTCACGCTATCATATGTCAGAAAAAAATTAAAAGTATCGCGTATCATTTGCAGACATAGGAAGAATCCGTACAAGCTCTACGCCACAGGGTAGAAATAAAAGTCCCTTTGGCAACTATAAAGGCGTTCCAGATTCAATGCAATTTCGTCGTGTGTCAGTGTAGCTATTCCGTGTCACATCTCACGGGTCTGCTACTCTGGCGTCACTGGCTAAGGCAAGGCGAGGCGGGCTTTATGCGTTTCGCTTCTCATTTACAAAGGCCGCTTTGGAACAAAGTTGCATTCTTTTAGTCGTGGCAGTTTCCAACGAGAATCGCTGCACAACCCTACTCAGGTTTTTACTGGCTCTTTTGTAATGAATAAACTCTTTGTTTTAAGAGGAGCGAGCTCGGCTGCTTCGATTAGCATTTCATTTTCATTGCTTCTAAATTTATCGTATAAAACGTAATTTATGTTTAACCTTTTTACTAACAACATTTTCAAATGGTTATTTATGAGATCATGATTACAATGTTGTTCATCTTCATCTCTTGTTTTGAAAGTCATAGATATAATCCCACATGTTATAAATGTGAAAGTTTGGATGGATGGATGGATTTTTGTTACTCTTTCACGCAAAAACCACTGAACCGATTGCGATGAAACTTGATATGTAGATAGCTGGAGACCTGGATTAACGCATAGGCTGCTTTTTATCCCGATATTCAAACTGGATCGGCACTTACGTGGGTGAAACTGCGGGGCGCTGCTAGTTTTAGATAAAGGATTATTTTCTTATTCTACAGTGCTGTGTTACCTTGTTATAATACTACCTTAAAGTATATATTATGTGTTTATACGGAATAAACGAGATTGTAATTCATAACTACTTCCCTATTTCGAGGTGAAGCCCGTTTTGAACCTTTTCCAGTAAAGTATCTAGCATTCATATAAAAAGATGTATTTATATAATTCTATGAGTATCAATGTATTCAAGATATGCTATGCAGCACGGTCGACCGGTTTTGCGAATGCTCTATTTACGATCAGAGCGGCTGCCTCCCTATTTTATAAAATCTATGGCTCTTTTTATATTCCTATTTAGGTAGGAACTTTCCCCCTTGAATAAAAGAGACCGTTTCAAAGCACCGCCTGGTATATTAAAAATATTTTCTTTGCATTTTTCTTTGCTCAAAGTTTATTTATTTACGAGCAGTATAGGTGCTCGTTTGTGCTGTAATTTTTCTCTAAGGTACGCCTTTTAATAATTGAATGTCTTGGGTTTAGTCCGATTTTCTTAATAACATTCAAGTTATATATCACGTTTATGTGACACATGATTAATCATTGCTATTTTTATGTCCAAGTATATGTCAAAAGAGCGCAGTAAAGTTCAACCTTTAGATAAATAAATAAAAATAAACACATTACGCGTTCGGAAAGATAAGTCTAGAACAGTTGTTTTTTTTTGTGATACCTATTAAAAAGTCCAAATCATCTTGAACTGTATCTCTGTTTTATTTCTTATTTTGAGAATGAGATCAGAATAGAAAAATACACAAAAAAAATCTAAAATGTAGTGCATATTCTCAGATGTATAATGTAGATAATGGTTTGCCCTTCTTTATTTAGTAATTAAGGGAACTATTTATTTATTTATTTAATGCATGGAAGACTTACAGCTATATAACAATAGAATAAACACGGAGAATTAAGTTTCAGAGAGCCAATAACAAGTCCTCACTTATAGTAATTGAATAACAAACCACATGCAAACAAACTCAGCGAAACATATCACGCGTTACTATTTTTTTTGTTATTGCAGCTAAATAAGTTGTATTAACTAAAAGATGGATATTAAAGAACATTAAAATCCATCTTTCACCGTTAATTGTAATTGAAACTTGAATTTCATTTTCATTTATTCCTGTTTTAATTACCGCGCCCGGGGTAATGCCGAGATTTTATTTTTAATTAATCTCGTTCGAATTTCCGAACGAGAGCACCAGCACCGGTATGAAAGGCAGTTTGATTGTTTTGCTATGCGAATTACTTTTTTAAATATGTTTTAGAGCTCTTGGAATTTAGTATTTAACCTAGAATTCTTTCAAAACAATGTTTTCTTGTTTGATCTTTACCGTATATTATACATATCTTATACGGCCTTTAGAGTATATCTAGTATTACTGTTTTTTTTGTCCAGCTGTCACAATTGTTTAAAAATGGGATCATATAAATGATTCGCTAACAGTAATTTGGATGAGTTTTCTCATCATAACATGAGTTATTATATAGTTGCCTAAATTACATTATTAATGCTCTTGATACCATCTGAATCGTCCGATTAATTTTATCTGATACAAGCTCGATACGAAGCGTGAAGTTTAAACTTTTTATTAAAACGTCTAGTCAGTTGATGAGTGGAAATACCGAGTGCATAAAGAACCTCCAGGGATATTTGGGATTCAAATAACTCAAACCAGTTTAACTAGACGTAAATCGGAAAAGAAAAGGTTTGTCAGGCTTGATTTATTATGTACCTTCTATTACAAGGCGCTAGGAGTTATATTTAGTATGAATAATATCTGTTCGTACCGGATTATACAATTATAGTGGATTTCTACGACTACATCTACCGAATTAGGTAATTCTTCAGGCAAAAACCTATTTGCTTTTAATTTATATAAATTTCTCTACCTGCCGTCATGTTCGTTAATTCGTGTAACAATATTTTTTTGGCAATCTTATTATACCGAGCTACCTGCAGTTTTGATGATTTAACAATAATAAATAAATTGAAAAGTCCTCGGAATTAACAGAGGGTTGAATGTCTGAAATACGAACATTGAAACAGTAGCGCGGTATCAAATCGAATTGTACAAAGTTAATTACGTCGCGTCAGCCCTGAGCAGGGTACCCACGACCCTTTGCTAGGCGAGAGCCTCTGCCCGACCCTGTACCCGATTGTGCTCCTTAATTATTATTTATAACTCGTTACCGCTCCCAATATGCCATCGTACTCGAGTCTACTTTTATTTTACGGTTTGATGGAGCCATACTTTTAAATCATTTGAACTTCATTTTTATTTTTTTCGTATCATGGACCCTACAAATATCGACGTGAACAATTCGTATACTAATGGTTATGACAATCATTTTAAATGCTGACCTACGACAATTTTTTTACTGAAATCATAAGTCTTATCTTATTTAGTTAACTACAATTTATTTACATCGAAAAATACTCGTCGACATGGCTTCTAATGTGTTTATAGGCATAAGTAACGATTGTTATCAGGCGAACCCGGTGCTTGTTTGCGGACTTAGTTGTATGAAAAAAAAATAAACACACCTTGATGGATTATCTATTATTTCACAATATAATTAGCTTAATCCACAAAAATTGTTTTATCTTTTTTCTTGGTAAAGTCCTAAGTCGTATCGCTAATGTGTTCTAACCCATTAGTTGACACGAAAACTCTTTGTCGTCACTTATTCCGCATAGCAGAAAATTAATGTTCTGTCTCGGGTAGGTGGTGTATAAACAAGATGGTGGGTGGCTCCGCCCTGGTATTTATTACTTCTGGCACGCCGCGAGCGTGGCCCATCCACCAGGCTGCCATAAACGCGAGTACTAAAACGTGCCATTTCCCTAAATTATTTTAATGACGTATGTTCCCTCGGTTTAGTGGATTGTAATTCGGTTACACTGTTGGGAATCGCTTCCCGTTCTTAAATGAACGAGTCTGTTGCCAAATATTCACGAATTTGCTAGATTTAGTCTCGATTTGTCACAATAGTGGTGTGAGTACAGTGTACGGCGACAGAGGACGCTTCATTAAACGTATAGAATGATGTGGCTCTTCGAAACGCTTTTCTTTTGCGGCAAGTGTTAGTGGTGCGACTACAAATTAGTTTCTGGTACGCCGTAATTCTTCAAACGACTCCGGTGTCTTAATCGTTCCGGCGCATGCCGAAGTGCTCATTACACTCTCACGCGGCACGCTCTTTTGTTCCCGTGGGTTGTGAATTGATTTACTCGCTATTGTGTTGTGGACACACCGATGTTTGCCACGGCTTACTACAGTCAGGTCGGCACGATATACCTTGGAGCATTTTAAACGCTGAACTTGATCTGGCTTTATTGAAATGTAAATGTGACTCTGGGTAATAAAGTTTTTTCGAAATTTCCGCTGTGAAGCGAGTTCGTTTGTCAAGATAAAACGGCAGCTGCCCTCGCCGACCCCTCCGTTTGCCAGTCAACTAGCGGGAGAACATTGAGCCGCGCTCGTAACTTCGGCTAGACCGACCCCTCTGAGTTGCGCACATTGCTTCCCTCTAGCGTGGTTCGACTTGTAACGTTCATGCCGTCGCCCATAAAGGATTTAATGACGATATGCGTGTCGAAATATTAATATGTTTGTGTCGTTATCATTCAATGCGAGTATTGTCTGTGGCATGTATAAGTGGCGCGCGTTTCTGTCGACTGTCGACTGCTCTTAGTGGGCGTAAGACTATCGCGCATTTGTCATTCGACTAACAATAAAGTGTTTAATTTTATTTATAGACGTCGCGTGGGTATAATTTAATCGATTATCTGCTTTTATCTCGATGGAGATATTCTGACATATGACTTCATCATTAAAGATGGGATTGAATAGGAACGAATTTTGCTACGACAATTATAATTGAGTGTTTATTGTGTAAAAACAATTACCTAACTCTAACTTTGTGCCTGATTCTCTATGGCGCAAATTAATAGAGATAATGTCTATCGAACTGGTTTTGTACAATATTGATATAATCTTCGTCATTGTTAGAAATTGAAACGGGAAAAGATTATTACTTGGCTATAATATCTGTCGATTCACATAAATTTTTGTTATTTTTCCAAAAGTGCCCTTTGGAACGACATCTCTCGGATTCAAAGGCAGAGTGCTTTAGTTCGCAATTCGTGATGCCATTATCCGTACGTTGGAGTGAGATGGGTGATACTGTCGCACCGTTCTCATATCGGGTGCTGAATGTAAATGGCTTCATTTGATTATGTTTTACGTCGTAAACGCTCTTTGAATTTATGCAATCCCAGCTACTCGGTACCGTGGTCGAGACGACAAATTTAACGATTTTCCGGTTAGATCTGTGAGAAAATTATAATATCCGTGCCCACATTTATATTTGAGAACAAAATATTAAAAAAGGAACTGTTTAGCGCAACAAAGGACTATCGCGATACGACTACCGCGACTATTTTTTTATCCCCATTTAAAATATATAGAATGCCATCCATTATTATGATTGTTCTTTATTTATTTTTGTCTTGTCGAGCTTTAATTATCATAAAACATTTAGGAAACAGTTTTTTCTTTAAATTTATAGATAAGAAAAGACACGACGTCGATTAAAAATAGACATCGCTAGTAACACTTAAATATGACGTCATGTTTTGGCAACACATATGTATATAAAACAACTTGAAATAAAAATGCAAAAAGAAAAGAATCTTCCTTATTATTATACTTATACTAGCAACCCGCCCCGGCTTCGCACGGGTAGCAGAGACATCTTCAATAATCATCAACATATTTCAATAAATTTACACAAAATCTTAACAAATTATACACCCAAACCTTCCTCATTAATCATTCTGTCTACTAGTGAAAACCGCATGAAAATCCGTTCACTCGTTTTTCAGTTTATCGCGAACAGACAGACAGACAGACGCGGCGGGGGACTTTGTTTTATAATATGTAGTGATTATTACAGCGGTTGCCCGCGACTGTGTTACTCCAATAGTGCAAAGATCTACATATCTAATCAATATTCAATACTCGCCACCAACCACCAACCATCATGTCCAACATATTATATTCACTTACATAATATTTCAACACGCTTACACTAAATGAAATATCAAATTATTTGCGGTAACAATAACTTTTAATTAGGTACTGGCGTGCGGTCGGTACACGTACGCTGAGGCCGTTGCTAAATACACGGTATTATTATCAAACTGATTAATTAATCAAGCGGATAACTTGTGCCCTACAACTACAGACGATACAACTACGCTTAGCAGACGATATAATTATGTTATGTATAAACATTTTTACAGTAAAGTTATATTTACCATATTATGAAACAAAGTCCCCCGCCACGTCTGTCTGTCTATTTGTTCGCAATAAACTCAATAACTACCGAACGGATTTTCATACGGTTTTCACCGATAGACGGAGAGATTCATGAGGAAGGTTTACGTGTATAATTCATTAAGGTTTTGTGTAAAATGGCTGAAATATGACAATGATTGTTGAAGATATTGGAAAAAATAAATATATGCTTGTTACCCGAGCGAAGTCGGGGCGGGTTGCTAGTATTTATATATTATATTTTTCCAAAATAAAACGAACGAAAGAACCCTTATTATTTTTCCAAAATAAAAGGACTTAAGTTACTCCTCATAACACCAGCTATCTGCCAGTGAAAGACCCGTGGAAATCAGTCCACGCGTTCCAGAGATTAGCCGGAACAAACAGACAGACAAAAATTTTAAAAACTGATTTTTAGTCATAGGTATCGTGCAAATAACTATGAGCTTAAAAAAACTATTATTTTTAACAACAACATTATTAACAACTCTATTGGCGGTCTTATCAGACACGGCGATTTCTTCCAGACAACCTTTGTACGGATATTATTAAATTGATTTATTTATTAAATTTAAAGACCTGTTTGATAACTGAAATGACCTGGAAATAAACTCCATAATTTGCTTTATGAACAGTTTAGAAATATTCACTTTATTGTTTTTGGTTAAAAGTTTTATTTTATGATTGTGGCACCAAAAACAAGTTGGAGACCGTGACATGTAGAGTCAAACAATCATGTGTACATCGCGTCGACATAATTTTCTATTAGTTTTAATTTAAAAAAAAAACTATTTTTTTTATGTTTTTCTACCCAAAATAAACAATTCGACAATCCATTTTATCTTTATTCGGCTGAGATCATAACCAGAACAAAGATATAGCTTCAAGTCCGTTATTAGTTATTGTAGACGTGCGTTTAAATTGGTAGACAAACCAGCTTCTAATTTATTGAGATAATTTTTCATAAGCAGTCAAAAAGCTGGCAACTAAAAAAAAAAAAAAAGTAAGAACATTCGTTCCAACTCAAATAGAAAAAAAACTACAGCTCGGGTTTTTGTAGACATTTACAAGAGTGATTAGCGTGTAAGTTTGAGCTACCAAAAAACCTCTTTCTGTTAATACTTATCACAATACAAAAGTCAGTTTATCATAAAAATGCGAGATTAAGGCTTTATAGTCATTAGTTTCAGTATTCTTTTTGTGCGGTACGGTGAATGACCTTCAACGTTCGGCGCCGTCGAAGCAACTGATTGCATAAATGTTGTTTAATTGATTACATTGCAGTTTCTGACCGTATGGGGTATTTATTTAATTTTTTTTCTTTAAAATGTTCTGTTTACTCATTGTGAAAAGTATCACTTTTTAACCAAAAAAAAATTATGAAAGAAAATAAGAATTTTCCGGTAGAAAATTCCAATGATTTTCGACTCAGAATGATGGTCTGAATATACTATCGGTATCGGTCAACATTCGGTACGGTGTTTCTAACACTTTGTACAGTAGTCTATTTGTAATATAATATTTAAATCTAGAAATAACAATCAAATATATCAAACATCTTTCTGCCAATTGTCAACAGGAAACTTCTTTTATCCGAGACAAAGTTCCAATAAATGGAACAATCTAACGTGTCAATTGAAGTTAGCATAAAATTATCTTATCTGTCATCGTCAGTCATAGAGTAGGAAAATAGCAATAAAGACTAAATATAGATAATATCCGGTTTATCCTATCAAGTCTCAATCGCCCGGCTATTTTATTATTCTAGTATCAAAGTCTTATTTGCCGGTATAAATCAATATGTTATGATCAAATAAAATATTAAACAAGCATTTTAGATATAATACTTACATATAAAAATAAATTATTTTTTTCATTTTGACGTGATAACGTCTTATAAATCGAAGCCGGCTGCACACACGAAAAAGCATGACTCATTGTCACGTTTCGCCTGAGCCGAGCGTGCAAGCGAGTGCGCGGAACAAGTGATAGAGAGGGCACGATCGGCCTAAGCGTTCGTTTATTGACATTAATTTGATTTCAGTTTATTTCTATAACTAATTGTTCGTGATTATATTTAAACAAATTATTTAAATTAAGTTTGCAAAAACTGTAAATAATATTTAAAAATTAAAAATTAATGTTTTTAACCATAGTTTTAAAAATATTGTGTTTTTTTATGACGTTATCATGTAAAATTATCGTCCGTAAACGAACTTTACAGACAACCATTTTTTTTCTTTTTAGGAAGATTTTTTATTAGGCAATATCACTCGCCACAGTTAAAATTTTTGATACAGAACTTTTATTATAGTCGATTGTTACGAAGTTAGTAATTAGGTTACTACTATGTTGCAATTAGTTGAAACTAAACAAATAATTTTCAAACCTCTGCTAATCAGCCAAAACAACCTAATTACATTCGAGCCGTACAAGCATATGCGCGTATCTGCAAGCATTAAGGTGGTGCTACATTAGGCTAACGTGAGCCACGTACGCCGATCTGGACGCGTTGGACCCCATATATTTTATATGGCAACTAGTTTTGTAGAGCTACATTAGATCCATGCCATGCGACGCAACGCTCCCTACGCGACGCCGATCCAAGGATCACAGATTTTCGTCGGACGGTGGAGGGGATAATCCACGCGTCTGACAGTATTTCATATTTTTATATTTTTTCTCCTCAATACTCTAAAGCCATTAAAAAAAGTAAATCTTCAAATTCACTGTCCAATTCATTCATTTTTAAGTAACTGATAAAACAGAGTCGAAAACTAGCGTAAAATGCGCGACACGCGTTGCGTCGATTTTAGGTGCACACGTGTGAGACGTCTCAGCAGACGTGTGCGTCGGCCTAATGTAGCTCTCGCTTTATTAAAACGTATAAGATAACCTCCATGACTACCACACAAATACTGTAGTTTTAAATTGTAAAAACATTAATTGCTCCTAATAAGTGTACATTATCAAGTAGGTACTGTTTTAGGAAGTTAATGTAAAATACATTTATTGTCTATATTTTGAGTGTTTGAGAGTGTGCATTTATTGTGATACTAGCAACCCGCCCCGGCTTCGCACGGGTAGCAGAGACATCTTCAACAATCATCAACATATTTCAATCAATTTACACAAAATCTTAACAAATTATACACCTAAACCTTCCTCATGAATCACTCTGTCTATTGGTGAAAACCGCAGGAAAATCCGTTCAGTAGTTTTTCAGTTTATCGCGAACAGACAGACAGACGCGGTGGGGGACTTTGTTTTATAATATGTAGAGATAATATCACTGGGTAGAGAGAGATGTGAAAGACGCTTGGAAGATAAACTCTGTAGGTTTTTTTTATGGGTTAGGGGGCAAACGAGCAGACAGGTCACCTGTTGGTAAGTGACTACCGCCGCCGGTGGCACCTGCAACTGAAGAGTCACAAGTGCGTTGCCGGGCTTTAAGGTGGGTGTAGGAGAAGGGGGGAGAAGGGGAAAAGAGGAGGAGAGGGAAGGGAAGGGTTAAGGCCTCCGGTAACCTCACTCACTCGGCGAAACACAAAGAAGCATTGCTTCACTACCGGATTTCTGCTAGGCCGATGTATTACTCCGGTCGAGCCGGCCCATACGTGCCGAAGCATGGCTCTCCCACAGTAATTTTTACTTCATCCAACGAAATTTACCCAAAATACCTTGGGTAAATTTTATTTGTGATTATGCCTATTTAAATATCACCAATGTTAATTCAATTTACCTCATAAACCTCGCATTGAATGTGCTGCTCGTTACGATTAAATTTATTTGGCTTTAACACTGAATTTACATTCATGTTATCAATCAACTAGAGGCTCGGCCCCAAATCGCACTAGTTTAACAATTAACTACAATGAATAGATTTGTGTCCATCTGGAAGAACTTACCATTCAAATAGTGATCGATTTTTTTAAATATCGAATGGTTGAGAACATTACACACTCACATCTGCATATGAACTCGCAATGTACGCATTCTTTTTACACGACATAAGGATTAAGATTTCACTGTTATTTAAATATAGTAAAACAAACTGCCACAGCAATGGAACCACATTCTTATTCAATCTTATTCTTACTTGGTCATATTTTTAAAAACTTCAAAATACAATTATATTTATAATGTATGATCGTGGCGTTTTATAACTGGCATTGTGTTCCATTCCATATTCAATGATCATGCAGACGAATAATACATTTATGTCTACTATTTAATTGAAACGCGGTCGGCCGACAACAGGGGATTTTTGATTTAAACCCTCTTTTGTTACACAAATTTGATCCTTATATCTGTAATTTATACTACATACGTGTGCATCCAATAGATTGAGGTTTTTAACATGTTAACATGTCTGCGGTTGCCAACTTGCAATATTATTAATTACAATGTAACGTGAATTAAATGTTTTAATATTTTGTGCCGTGTATGTTTCCTGATAAATTATTTCTCTTTAATTTAAACATTTTGTAATAAAATCTCTTACATTACGGCAGTGCAATTTAGTTTTATTAATTTACGGGCTGTTGAAAAGTTTAACATCATAAAACACAACATGTGAGAGATCACAGGTATCTATTAGGAAAATAGAAATTCATAGACGCGTGTTTATTTTCAGGAAACGGCAGAAGTGTGCGTGGGGACGTCGGTTGGCACGATCACGGAGCCAGATTGCCTCGGTCCCTGCGAGCCTGGTACTTCGGTCACGCTGGAGGGCATCGTGTGGCACGAGACGGAAGGTGGTGAGTTGTTACTAGCGCACGAACGCCATGCACCGTAGCGCTCGCCTTCAACTGCACGCTTCTGCACGCCTAGTATACGTTCAAGCTTTTGCGATTCATCCATAACCCATTTTCATTTTGGGACCACTCTAAGGATATTATTATAAAATTGCGTTATTGGGTGGTGATATTAAACAAAATATGTAGGTAACTATAACGTAACTATTTTTATATCGTTATTAATAAGATCGTTAGGCGTGACTCTGTAACTCTGGCGTGGGTGGTTTTTGGCTCATCAAAAAGATTAAGCGCGTTGTTTTAATTACTAAATGACTGATTGTAATTGTGATGAGTTATTAGATTATATTTCATCTAAATGCGACAGTTACAAAATGTGTTTGACTAAACTACGCGTACGGGTCTGTGCACACTTTTACCTCAATTACTTGCGCTTAATAGCTTGTTCTGCACTGACTATTTACAAACTACTTAACACTGGCTAATCAAACAATAAACGGTTCGTAATGTCAACGTAAAACACTAGTTTAGTTTTACTTGCTTTGTTATAAAAATAAACATTTGCAGTCATAAAAGAATAAAGATTAATCGCTAAATAAATTCGTCTTTAGAAATGATACCGTAATTCATGACCACAAATACGTATAGCCACCCAGTTTAATATGTATGTTATTTAAGTGCCCTATTGCGATAATGAGAATGAGGCACTATCCTTAGTGTAGTCCCATCATCAAAGAAGCTTTTTATTACCATTCAGGGCTTCCCAGAACAATATAGCTATTATTCTGAGCAGAGCTTGCACTAAGTTTGAATTTAATATGAGTCTATTACATTATCGACGTATATTTTTAGATATGCCTATGCTTTCCCGTATATTCATATCGTATCAACAGCAGTCGTCGTGTAATTCGTCTTATATTATATAAAAATAATAAATATAAAAACGTTTTTATGAGTTAGCGTGGTTTTTTAAATAGATATATGTTTGTAAATGGTGTAACACTGCATTAGTTCCAATACAGTTACTTGATTACAAAAAAGAAGCTAGTATCACTAGCTAATAGTATCTACCTTCTTGCTTCCTAATTAACATACACTGATCAAACCCGTACACTACAACACACAAAATATATCTCAGTTGTAATATTAGCGTATATACAGAGTTATTAACATTACATTACAACTGAAATAAAATATGCAAGCAATTTATTAAAGTTAACATCTCTATTTTGAAGTCCGTTGTAAATAGATCAATGTTATGTTGAATATGGTAAGCGTTATTTTTTCAATACCCCTAGTAATCAGCCGTTATAAATATGTAACGATACAAAAATAACGATACGGAAAAAGGAGCAGGTAACTCTTATTTTTGTACGCCATGCACCCTTCATAACAAATTGAATTAAGAATAAGAATTTACGACGCCTAACTTAATTCTTGAGGATTTTAAGACCTCAAAAGGACGCTTGTATATCCTTCGGGCTTTTTACTTTCTCGTTTACCCACAGGGAAGTATCCTCGGTACTGTTGCGTTGTACAGGTATTAAAGCTTTTATTTCAGGAATACTTTTTAGAAATTGAGCATAATCCGTTTTCTGACTTGGTTTACTAAAAAATACTGAGACTATATTATTATGCTGGTTCTAATTTTAAAATAAATAAAAAATTAATACCCGCCATTATTTCTGTTTACAAGTTTCTAAGAATTTAATCACGACAAGGTTACGACAAGTCGTTTTGTACCCAAATACCGAGAAAATTGGTTTTGAGTGTCGGTAATAAATTAAGTTCGATATTCAGAAGGGTCTTAAATGTATTTATAGCTTCTTATCAAAAATTGAGTTTTATGACAAATTGGGTTTAATTTATTTTATGTTTAGTACCATTTTTGCTTAATTTAGTACGGATACACCTTTTCAACGGGTATTAAATCTGACTAATTATCCTTTTAGTAACAAAAGAAAAGGAATATAACAGAAAATGCATACTATAATTAGCTTAACTCGCAGAGAATGCCAACCCTTGGCACATCCATCGTGCGTGAGGTTTAAAAATAAAATAATTGAATAAACATGGTCACTTAACCATAGTTAATGTAGAAAATATTCAAAGCCGTCATATAATTAAGAAGCTCTTTTACAGGAGCCATACAATAATTTATTCACGACACCTGGCCTCGGTGATTAAGGAATGTAATGAACAACTTTTTTTTTGTCTCTCTTCATTCGTATTTCATGAATAAGTACTATTACTTATTAACTCATCCTTTCTTAGTTTTTACACGACTGCCCAAGAAAGAGTGTTATGTTTTTATGGTCTATGTATGTATGCGAGTTTCTTTTTCCACTATAACTTCTAAATGTTCTAAAATCCTGAATTATTCATCCCGAGTTATATTGCCTGTAATTAAAAAAAATCAATATGGCGGCTGTATCCATGGCGCCATTTTGGTTCGTTTTTGTGCAGTATATTTATTTATTTTATTTGTTTAAATTATTAGTTGTTTAGTTCTATATTCGGTAGGTTTAATTAAACAATTTTTTTCAAAACTGTAATATTAAGTGGCACACATATGTGAGTCCAAGATACCTTCGGTCTTGCGAATATGATGGCACTACTAAATTGGCAACTAGCACACAGCACAGTAACTTTTTTGACGACACGCTCTCCCTCTCTGGGCCATGAACAAAACCCTGGTCTCTGCAAAAGGCTATTATTGTAGTTTATAACCCGCAACATTTCCAAATAAATGTTTATTTTATTTATTGGAACACCAAGCAAAATAACACAGAAAATATAATCACAATATTGCAGTGCTATTAATTCCATATTAAGAATAACAATCAAAAGCATAGGATTACATACATAAATACATAAGCTGACGCCTGTTTCCTTCAGGCTTTGCAGAGACAACAGCCAGCCATGATTATAGAAGTTTCGGGTATTTCTGACTTGCCCTTTCGTCAGAACATCACCAATTAGATCACTGCATGTTCTGCGTGGTCGACCCCTACGTGCCATCCCAATAACGTTGGCTATACTTGTTTTCTCATTCGTTCCTTACTTTTAAATTAGGAGTATTAGCATTTAATGTATTGTATTAATATGCTCATGAAACAAAGACTTAAAGCCATATTCTACATAAAGAAAAAAAGTGACAAAAGGTTTAGTGGGCGGGAAATTGTGCCTGTAAGTCTCTAAATTACAAAATTGACACATGAATTCTGACAATAAATTTAGCCTGTTCGTTCAACTTTCTACATAATTATCATCATCATCATTTCAGCCATAGGACGCCCACTGTTGGACATAGGCCTCCCTTAATGACTTCCAAGAAGACCGGTTGGAAGCGGCCTGCATCCACTACATAATTATATGTACTAAGATATAATGCTCCTAATAAGCTTTTGACCCGGAATTTATGTACAGTACTACGTTGATTTTTACTTCAGAAACAAAGTCCTTTATATACTTGTAAGGATTCAGTAATCGGATTTAATATTGGTGCCGTAAGTATGTAAACGACACATAGGTTACATTATCTTGTTACCAGGCCACTGTTTATTGAAATTTCTCCATAGTCTTTTTCGATGTTTAATAAGATTTAAAAAAGTATTAAAGATATAAATAAATAATGTCAGTTGTCACTCAACTCACTTGGCAGTTGGTAGTTGCTTTCCCTGTCATTGCCGGCAAAAACCTAAAGAGAAACCGTTATCGTCGGTTGACATTTTCTTATTCAACAAATTCATTATTTCTTTATAACGGTTTCTTCGCTTCATGAGCCATAATTACGAGGATAGAAATTTTTTTTACCACCCTCATATTTTTTTCCTGAGCATAAGATCGTCTCTTTGAACGCCGAACGAGACCAAGACACAAATGGATGAACAGAGATGAACAGAGGAAGAGAATAATATAATGTACAAACTAATGACACGTTTTCAATCTTTTCAAATATCATTTTTAGAACTGTCATATTATGTACTCAGTCTGCACTTCTGCTGTTCTTGCTCGCCATTGACTAACTTTTATAGCTAACAATCCTGTACTTGCTATGGGTATTAAAATGTTCACGGCGCTCATAAAACCGAGCAGTCAATGAGTCTCCACATAATTACTGAGATTAGCTGGAGATACCATCGCGCATCGCAGGATATTTAATATGCATGCGCCGAACTGATATGAGAACCTTTACACCTTTGATACTCTCCTAGTAATAAAATACCAAGCAAGCATGAGTAAATAAACTCTAAAATGGTTCATAATCTCATTATTATTTGCGATAAGGACGATTAGGAGTATTTTTATTTAATATTCTATTGACTTTGTTCAGACTTTCTAATTTAAACAAAGCGGAATTCGAATGGCGTCAAGTCTTCAAATAATTATAGTAATACAGACATCTTATGAACAGTTGTTTGATTAGTTCTCGAGATTTTATTTATGTAGTCATAATGGGAAGGGCTGTGTAAAGCCGATCATGAGCATGCGTCCATCATTATGTTAAAAATAAAAAAAGATAAAAGTAATACGAAAGCATACGTTTCGGACGCCATTAGAGGCAGCGCTCGAAACACAATGCCGCTCCCCCGTAGCTGCTCATAATTATTATAAAACACGATAATAAATCACCATCTGCCGGCTTCTGTTGCCACTTTCCAAATTTATCCGATGGACGCGAAGCAACGAGGGGAGGTAGAACGGGACCGGGGGAAGGCAATTCACGCCCTTCCTCTTCAGGCTTATTTATTTTCGGCTAATGGCGCCGAGGAGCTTACGGAAATTAAATACTGTTTACTGAGCGACTCCGACCGCGTTATAATTTTATCACGGGTGTATTATTCGAGTTTCATAACATCCACCATTTATTTACACCACATATTCCATGCTCCCACGATGTAGAACAGATAAAATAATATAACGATATGATCATCAATCACAAATTAACTATCTACACCTAAATTACCTGTACTACTATGTATTATGTGAATGCAGAATAACCACCATTGATCTACATTGTCAATTCTTGCCGAGATCATGTCTAAAAGATGGTAAAATATTAGCATTTTACTTCTATATTGAGCTAGATTTTCCGTTCATTTACTTCATTCTACTTTCAAATTACCCTTTAACGTAGCGTAGGTACTTATTAACTTATTATATCTGTAAAATTAGTATGCAGGCTCCACACTAAAAACATCCAGCCAAAAATTGTTCACCATCGGTTCCCGCTCAAAAAATGTAACCTCACAAACAAGTTTTTGACGTTGAATTGTACCACACGTACGCGCTAACAATTAGACGGAGGATACACTGCGCTGCATTCCACTACACTCATTAGTGAACATTTTTTAATATTTATGATGCATTTTCGTACTTCGTTTATGTCTCTATTATGAATAATTTTTAAGCACATTTTATGTGTTAGTCATCGCCTTATCGCAAACTTTTATGGCCCTTGATAATCGACCCTTAATCCTAATTGTCTTTACTTATCTGTTTGTAAAAAGTAAATGTTTCAGTCGTTAGTATTCGGGATTAATAGTCGGTATTAGTCATTCGATATTTTATAAGTTGACTTGGTTTGCTTCGCACGGGTGGCAAATCATATATTGATTTTTTCCGACATCTTCAACAATCATCATCATATTTCAGCTATTTTACACAAAACCGTAATGAATTATACACCTAAACCTTCCTCATGAATCACTCCGTCTATTGGTGAAAACCATATAAAAATCCGTTCGGTAGTTATTGAGTTTATCCCGAACAGACAGACAGACACGGCGGGGGACTTTGTTTTATAATATGCAGTGATAAAACACAAATACTAGACACATGTTTCAATCCAAACGATTGAATTTTGAGCCAATTTCAACAATGGATGTAAAGAAATTGATATCCGTTTCGAATGATTGATAGTAAATGTGTATTCCAAGTGTGTGTCAAAATGTAGGTACACCTTTTTCACATTTCGAATGTTGGTTAAGTATTTTTTTTAAATAACTTACATCATCAAGGCCATGGGCGTAGGCAAGGGATAGGGACAGTTGCCTCCCCACCGCGGCTTTGGTAGGCTTACGTACATAATTATTAAGTTTATTAAGGTAACGTGTAGACTAATTTTGAATTTGCCCCCTTTGACTTGATTTCGTTTGCGTCGTTTTACCCCTTGAATAACAAAAACATAATGCTATGTTAATTTGCCATGAATGATAAACTAAACATCCCGAGCATACTGGTTTTACAAGCCCAGACTTTTACACTGGTATAACACCTATTGAAGCGTTCACTACCAGGTTGGTAGCATTGAATGGAGGTAAATGATATCACCGGAACTTTGTTTGTCTCGTTGTGAGAAACAATGAGCTAGCTACTCTGATTAGTACCTCTCGGGCCAGCGTACCCTTTCTAACGCCCACACGACTATTTTGTGTTATTAACTAAATCGATTTAGTCAACAAAGAAACAAGTTTGGCTCTTGGGTGTCTTTGATCTCCGCGTTCATGGCCATAAAAGGCAGACAAAACGAGTCGTCACTGGTCGCTACGACGCGACGTAGGTATAATGTTTTGAAATTAAGTTCTTTCTCGGGAGTGTTTTGGAGAGTTGAGCCGTATTTGGCTTTAAATATTTGTAACATAGTTTTAGAAAGTTTCTAATCAAATTTATTGATCATCGTTGATTTAAACCAGGATCTCTCAACACGAGCAGTGCAGTCTTGAAGAGATTAAAGCAAATACTAGTCTTGGTCTTGTTGCAAAAAAAGATCCCCAGAGGATCAAATTGTAAAATTTGATTGAATTGATTTGAATGGCACAAGGTTACATTTTATTCACATTTTAAAAGTGCTGGAGCATTTTGCCGCTAAGCCTAGGTTGACGCTAAGGCGACGAGCACAAAGCAGGGGTGAAGTAGGGGCGAGGGCACGACAACTATTAGGCCGTTTGGCCGTTGATTACCGCGGTCGAGCTCTAATTAGCACTACCTAATGAACCTATTTCACTCCGCTGGTTTCCTCGTAACACGGACGGCGAGTTAATCAACTATGGACCGCTGATCTTGTTGGTTGATTTAAATTAAGATTTAATAATGATGTAGGTAAACACAATAAAATAAATGATTTGTTTTTAAGAAGCTTATTTTTAACCGATGCAAAAAAAAGGTTCTCAATTCGACCGTAAATATATATATTTTTTTATGTATGTTCAGCCCTCTCTCCGTTATTCATGAACCGATTTTGATTTACTTTTTTTGTTAAATAGGGTATACTTCAACGGTGGTCCCATGTCAAGGAAGTCAGGATCTGATGTTGGGATCCTGATAAAATTGAGAGAAACCCTCAAAAATATTAGGAACGAATAGTGTTTCTGTTTACTTTTCATAACTTTATCAGGTATTTGTGTTTAGGAAACATCACATCATGCAGCTGCACTGATTATGAAAAAAAAAATCATAAAATAAAAATCTTTTTAACAAAAAATTAAACCAACGAAAAGAACTACAAAGCAAAAAATGAATAATCCTTTTAAGTCTTGAGTATTGAGCTTATTTACAAAAAGTATAAAATTTTAAATTAACTTATTTTGAGTCGCGCTAAATAATAAAATGATTATAACATCGACGTTGAAAATGCTGAAAGTTATTGTTTTTAATTTAAAAAAACCAAGCTTCTAAGTCAACGCAATTAAAAGATACTGCCATTAAGCTTTACATTTTAACAAATTTGGACATTTCTCAGGTTTATCAAAACCTATAGGGTACTTCCCTTTGACCTAAAATCATGAAATTTGGTAAGAAGCAACTTCTGATATCACAAGTAAAGGAAGAAATCCGAAAGGCGTTAATTTGTTGTTTTGTCACATAAAAAAATTGTTTTGTGATTACAAACGTTTTGTGATAGTATATCTTGCGGTTGCAAAGTTGACATAGTTAAGTTTGTCTTTCGGAAAAGACGGGTAAAAATTGAAAGAGATGGACATACTTTCATAAAAGTTTGTTCACGGAACCCTAGGTGCACGAGTCAGACTCGCACTTGTCCCGTTATTTGATGTCGGTTACATTTTTTTGTATAAACGTTTGTTTATTGTTTCATTTCATGATTTCTTGTTAACTCTTATTTAACTGTATATTGACAGAATATTGACACCATTATTATTTGGAGTCTAAAAGCTGACTTAAAAGATTATTCCTGGAAAACGTCGTAGTTTATAATATTTACGGCAGACTTCTTTTAGGATTCTATATACAGAGCTTTAGCCTAAGTACGCCTGCCTATTAGACGGTGTTTACATCACGTTACTGTTGTACAAATATGACACGATTATAAATAAACGAGCTATTTTATTTAAGTGTTGGTTTCCCCTGTCGTTAGCTATGAGTAGGTAGGCACATTAGTAACATTCGGCCATTAGTGACATACGAACAAATCGAAGCAATTACATGCAACCAAACAAAGGCGGGCTATCTCTAATTTAACTTTTCCGTGTCCGTACGGCCGTATTAACAATTTACAAGGGGATCTCGTTCCCCTAAATAATAAAAGTGGTCAGCGTCCAACGATTTCTTTTACAAAGTTCCCCCAGTGGAGTGTACACCATCTGCTCGTGTTAAATATTTCTTTCAATCTGGAATCTGTTCAATTTTTTTAGAACGCTTAACTGCATGACAGATTAATGAATATTATAGCAGATGGATTACTTTAACAAGACAAGATGAAGAATTAATAAAGTTTAAAATTCATCGCGCTCCAACACGCTACGGCTAGACAAACTTACTTAGAGGTCGCTCGCACAATAATCTATTCTAATCTGCATAATCCTACTAATATTATAAATATGAAAGTTTGGATGGATGGATGAATGGATGTTGATTACTCTTTAACGCAAAAACCCCTGAACCGATTGTGATGAAACTTGGTATGTAGATAGCTGGAGACTTGGATTAACGCGTAGGCTACTTTTTATCCCGATATTCCCACGGGATCGGGACTTACGCGGGTTAAACCGCGGGGCGCTGCTAGTATATTATATTATCTCATTTGAAAAGTTTGGATGGATGGATGTTTGTTACTCAATTACGCCAGAACGGATCTGGATGAAATTTGGCACAGAGATAGATTATAGTCTGGTACACAGTGCACAGACTCTATACTCTCTCATCTATCCCGGCAAAATGTACGGTTCACGATCCCGAATAAAGCTGAAGAGTAGTTTTTTCTACATTTGACATTCGGAAACGGAACATAATCGTCGTCATCATCTTCTTGCCCTAAAATTTATTTGGAAAAGGGCAAGAAGATGATGTTTTCTTCTTCCATTATCCTCTATCATTCAGCAGTTCACTGCTTACTCCCTTTCTAGCCATATCCTTTTTTCCACAGTCTATGCATCTTTTGTTTGGTCGTCCCCTACTCTTTTGTCTGTCAATTTCCATGCATAAAATTCTCTTCAACACATTGCTCCTCAACTTATCATCAAGTGACGCCACTTTCAGGCTCCCTCTATTCATTCCTCATCTTGTCCATCCTATTCACACTATACATCCATCTTAACATTCGCTAGTACATAATAATAAGCACTTAACTTTTTAGACTGAAGTAAAGTTTTATTCTAAATCGTATAATACATACCTCAATTACGAATGTTTTCCATTGCACGCTTCATAAATTCTACTTTCTATAGTCATATTTATTACTGTTTCCCAACATGCAATGGAAACTAAACAGAAGTTTTGTAAAATAAACAAGTATCGCGTTGTAGGCACCGGTTAGTCTAAATACAAACTATAAAATGTAATCATCGCCCCTATTGTTTCATTTGTCACAGACGGAATACGCAGATCACTGCAGCGGTTCTCTATGCTAATCGCTTATTAGAAATGCTTTATGTGTTCATTGTTTCATGGAATGATAAACAATAATTATAACCATACATTTTACGGCTCAGTGTCAGTTATTTACAACATATAACGTTTATTTTTTCATGGACAACGGTTTATTGATGTTCTCGCTTGCCGTGAATTCACTTGATATTGAGAGAGATTTTTCCAGTGCCAAACGTTATTAATAGCATGTTTGAAGTGCTAAAATTTTATTAATTTACATCATGTATGTAATTGTTTACAGAAACATAGACAGGCTGGGTCAAACACTAAATCGCCAGTCTAATATAAGAACTCGTTTAATCTCGTTCGTAGACAAATAAAGTTATCTTATCTCGTACTCAAAAAATGCTTTTACGAGTAAATGAGAAACTTAATCGTCATGATGATGATAATAAATAAAAATAAAATAATGTCAGATTTTATAGTTGTTAGTTTTAATATGAATTTTGTCGTATTTGCTTCTTACACATCTTTATTTGCTTGCAATAATACAAAATGTGCTTGGTCGAATAACGGGGCACTGGCGCTAGTTACAAACAATCAAAATGTTTGTATAACATTATTTTGAAATATATCTAAAGTTTTCTGTTTGGTTGTTTGTTTGTTTAAAAGTACTAATCTCTGGAACAACCAGTCGGATTTGAAACATTATTTTTTATATATGATAGAGAATTGATTGAGGAAGGTTATGAGCTATGTAACATCATGCTTCGACCATTACGAGCGGAGCTGTGACCATAAACGCTACTGAAACTGCGGGAACTGCTACTTATACATAAGGCTGCCATCCGTCCGGGTTTCCGGGTTTTTTAAAGTTTTTGTCCGGCGTTGGCAATTTAAGTGATGGCAGCCCTACTTATACATATAAGCCAAAATGCTTTAAAGAATCCTTTGGCGCGTGGCTAAAAACGGAACCACTGCGGCTTCTGCGTGACATTGTGATATTTGAAACGTCAGATTAGTTCCACAGTTTTGCCGCCTTTTGCCGCTTTTGACGATACTACACGTTTATTGAATATTTCGGTAATAGATATTAAATAAAATTTTAACGTTAAATTTTAAAACCTGAATGCCAATCTTACATAAAAAAAAATCGCTTTATGTTACCGAATACTTTTTTGAACTATCGAGTGCTTCGTAACAACTTTAAAATAATGTCCTGAATTTTCATCTGGCTGGAATTTTTAAAAGTACATACCTAATGAATACAACATGTAAATAACCAAAGAATATTTTAACCATAATGAGTAACGGGTAATTAAGCTTTGAAATTAAGTATCAAAATCTTAATTAAGTTAATATTCATTAAGATTTCACATTAGCTAATTTTTGGTGATAAAGATATTTTTGCATTTCATTAATTAAAACGCACACCTTGATGCCCCACACGTTTTAATTGTTCGTGAAATGCGTTCAAATGTATTTTATTTATTAAATTAATTGAGTGTGAGCTTAGGTGTTAAAGACATTTCTATTTTCATAAGACATGAAAATTCCATTAATTATAGAAGTAATGTTTATTTTTATATTAAAATTATTTGTGAACACAGGTTGCAAAAGGCGTTTAATTTTTAGTTAAACTGTGAATCTCTGTCTTATAACGAATGGCGTACAAATTATAAAACAAATTAAATTCATGCAAAGATACATAGTACACTACTTTATCATTATATTATATAGTTTAGATATAATAATAATTATAAATAGTGCAAAATTACAAAATTTATCAATAACTAAAATTCCATTTTAAATGTAAATTTTTATCTTTCAAGAAACATTCAACTGAGTAGGTTTTTTCTATTAAAAATAAAAATAATTTATTTTTAAATATCTAAAGACTCACTTAATTTTATGTGTGCACTTGTCTGTTTCTTTTTTTTAAGCAACTTCTAAAAGGACAAGGTTTTTAAAAAATATATTTTATTTTTGTATGTTACACAACTTCTTTCTTTGTAAAAGTGTATCAAGTAGTTTCACACCTTACCTTGCTAATAAAATACTTACATCAGTAGTGTTTACATTATCAACTCCATTCATATAGATGAATTGACAAAATATACTTGGTACATACATTATTTAGGTTCTATGGGCTCGTTTTTTCTGTGTACGTCAGTTGGAAATTCTCATTGAATTTGCGATGAGTATATTGCAGCTCTTGTCTGTGTGCTTATTCCCACTAGGCTTCATAAAAGGATTTCTCTCAGGAAAGTGTTCACGGGAGTTTGAAAATTCAACTCAAAGTGAGAGAATCGGCAAACAAACTCATACATTGCGTCGCTAACAGTATCATTTATTATGTAAGCCGTACTAGGCCAGCAATGGTTTTTGTTTTAATAATATGACGAATTTAATATTTCATCATCATAAATATCAGTGTACCATATTTACTTATTGATTATTATGGCAAAATATAGTTTAATTCTTGTAGTTAGTCGTATGAAATAAGATGTTATCTTTCATATAATTCACGATAAAGCTGTTATTTCCGCAAACAACCATTGAACAACGCGGCATTTCATAGTATTGACAAAATGTTAGAGAAGTGACGCGGTCGCTGGTTGACACTCGATTAAAGACAGAAATGAATAACACGCACAATTTACGCCAGGTACGGGCACACGCGCCACGCTTACTTAACAAATCTCAATAGTTTCTATGATCTGAGCGGCATCACGTGTCACGGCTGAATCGATTTCGCCAATTCTATTTTATTTGTTTTTGTTTTGTTATTATCAGAAGGTTCTAAAATTTAGAAAACTTAACGAGGGACTTACGCGGGTGAAACCGCGGGGCGCAGTTAGTTATTTTATGGAATTAAAAAAAAAGATAAAAGAAAATCAGTTATCTTTTTACATACCTGAGCGTCATTCACATCGAAAAGGTCGATATGCTACAATATATCCTGAATTGAGCCACAGACAAGATAATAGTTATGTCGGAATCGGTTATGTATTGCCTTCAGTTATTATAATAACAGTGTTAATAATAACGGTTTACTTTTGGATGAATTTCGTGTGAACATGTGTGAAGAGATCAGCTACACTCACGATATGTGTAAACCTTAAAATCTCAGAACAAGGCTACTGATTGCAAAAACCACCGGTGCCAACTGTCACGAATACATGACACAGTTGCTATGGAGATTTTGTCCATTCGAATAGCCTGAAAGCTAGTCTAACGATAATCCCCTTGTTGCCACGTTCAGCGCTGCCATTGAGTTTACTAATTAGGCAAACGACGTAGTTCAAAAGCTCAGCTCAAATGAAAAACATCCTTCAGTTTATACGTATAAAGGGGTGTTTTTAGGGTTCCGTTCCTCAAAAGGAAAAAAAGGAACCCTTAGAGGGTCACTTTGTTGTCCGTCTGTTTGTCTGTCAAGACCCTTTTTCTCAGGAACACGTGAACGCATCAAGTTGAAATACCAAAAACATAAGTACCAAGTACATAAGTCTGCGGTCCCTTAAAGGTGTAGAAAAATTAAGCTTTAGATTTTAATAGATTTGAACATTTCGCAGGTAAATGTAAATCTATAGGGTACTTCCGATTGACCTAGAATCATGAAATTTGGTAAAATTGAAAAGTTGTTAATTTGTTGTTATATCACATAAAAAAAATATTTTTGTGATAACAAACAACAAACTTATATTTTGCGGTTGGATGGTTGACTTTGTCGTACATCGCAACTGCAAAGTTAAGTTTGTCTTTCGAAAAAGACGGGCAAAAGTCTTCGAGAATTGATTCCCGAGATGGACATTGGTATACAAGTTTGTTTGCTTACGGAACACTCGGTGCGCGAGTCAGACTCGCACTTGTCCGGTTTTTTCTATGTATTTACAAATATCTATAAAAGTACTCTATTTCCCCTACTGAACTTACAATCAGTACTTTGAATACCAGTTGTATTCCTCAAACTTATCGATAAGCTACCCATTCTCCGCAATTTCATCTGCGTTTATGGTCACTCCTCCTCCATTAACCTATAACCTCCTCAATGAATAAATACTCCTCCAAAAAAAAAAAAAAATTAAAATCTGACTGATATTCCATTAGATATGCGCTTTTAAACAAGCAACCCGACACCCGTGTGTAAATAATGCACTGTATAGCTGTATATCGCTGTTTCTCGTGTTTTAATTTGTATATATGACTGTGGTTTTATAGCTTATGACCTTTAGTAATAATTAGAAAATTTTGAGACAAATATTACACAACACTTTCTAGACCATTTTTGCGTGTGGAAACCCCCTCGTGCCGTCACCCCACCGGGGTTTTCAGTGGGGCGGTGTGTCAACATCGAACCGACTAAAACCACAAGGTGTGCCGTACTGCGCCTAAAATAGGAGGTTCTAGACCCAATCTAAGCATTGCTCGTACTACAGGTCGAACACGGATAAACTATTTGGTAAATACTTTTTTTTTATTGGGGAACGGAATATGCATTTGTCTTCCAAATCACCTGATGAAAAGTGATGATGAAGATGGTACATGCTTATCCAAGGGAAACCAATTCACTCTACTCTTGAACGTTACAGGATTATAATATATTATACACTAGTGTGATCCCGATCCCGTGGGAATATCGGGATAAAAAGTAGCCTATATGTTAATCCAGGTCTCCAGCTATCTACATACCAAGTTTCATCGTAATCGGTTCCGTAGTTTTGGCGTGAAAGAGTAACAAACATCCATACATACATCCATACATCCTCACAAACTTTCACGTTTATAATATTAGTAGGATAAGCAAATTGGTATATACGTGTATGTATATTACTCGACATAAGTTTCAAATAATCTCGGATCCTGAGATTAGCTCGTTCAAACTAGCATCTCCCTTCATCTCTACATAACATAAAACAAAGTCGCTTCCGCCGTTTGGAAACTTAGATCTTTTAAACTACGCTACGGATTTTAATTCGGTTCTCACCAATGGATAGAGCGATTCAAGAAGAAGGTTTATACGTATAGTTAAATATTGTTTTGTGTTAATTTGTATAATCATATATGACGATAATTGTTCACCACATTGGTATCTTCATTACACCCGTGCGAAGCTGGGGCGGGTACTTAGTGGATACATAGATAAATATATCGTTATGATTGTCTAAATTCTGAGCGATTAGGGCGACCGATTAAAGGCAGTAACTGTTTTTTTCTAGCGCGTTGCCAATTAGCCCCCTGGCCCCGCCATTCCATCATGCATTTCTGCCGACCCCACTCACCAATAGGACTAAAACACGCCAGTAATGCTATATAATCTTAACGAGCTTAAACCACGGCCCACAGCTGTATTAGTAAAGATTTACTGACATTATAATTATGATAAAACAGACGAGACTTTAAACATGAACTAATGTAGTTAATTATGTAGTAGACTGAGTTGTTTATAATCTATAGTTATTTTATCGTTAAATAGTTGTGCATGGTCTTTATGTTGTCTTTGTAATCTGTAGGTAAACTTCCGTATTGTATGCCATAAATTCCGGCCGGGAGGCCATAAAAATGTATTTATATGTTGCAAACAATGTACTTTGTGTGATCATAACTTAGAAGACGCACAATCGCGGTTCCTCCCAGTGTTACTGGCCGTTCAGAATAATATGCTACTCCATAGATTATATTGTGAATAGGCACGTGTAGAATATGGAAGAAAAACATTCGATTTTAAATTAGTTTTTTTTTGCAAACGTCTATCAGCGATTACCATAGATAATCTTGTTTTTTTCTGTTGTTATGTGTTCCTATCTACGTAATCAGTTTAAATTATTCGAAACTCATATTACAGTAAAAGAAACCTGTGTTGTTTCTATTAAGTCGGCGACATAAAAGCTATAACTAAATATACAGCCTCCCAGTGCCATCACAGTTTTCGGTGAATTGTAAACTTTTTTTAGGGGTAGGTGTCTGGTTGACGTCATACGATAGTTGATTTATACAGATTTTCCGTAAAAGAATGACTTGCTATTACAGTGTAATGTTACAACCTCATAAACCGTTTTGTAGATGAATTGATATTACTAATTTATTAATTATTATTATCATATATTTAAGCTAAACTTCGTTTTAACATTTAACATTTTATTCGTCTTAGACAAATTACGTTATGTTTAGAAGTAAGATAAAATATTATAGCAACTGATTATTAGTGTGACAATCTAATAGCTTATTATATTGTAGAAGTGGCAATGTATCAACAAAAAATGTCGTCTTTTTTTTTAAAGATACGCTTATTTATAATTCAACGAGACCGCTACATAAAATCGAGTCTAAAGAGAAGCTCGCAAGGGATTAAAAAGGGATTGTCCGAGGCCCTCTTTTTTATCTCAATTTGTTACTCTCGTTTACGAAAAACATTTTGAGAACAAAGACGAGGTTAAATCGCTTTGAATTACAATAAGGTTCGAGATGCTAGGTGACATAATGAATTCACGACGTAGTCTTTCTAATACAATAAAAATAGCGAAGGCTGCGAAAAAGTGTCTCGAATACAGGGGTGAAATTGATTAATTAAATTTGCATAAGTTAGCACGGCATTGCGATAACGGGCGCGGCGCGACGCGGGAAGCGCCCGACGTTCGTAAATATGCAGCCGGAGTCACGTCCTCGCTCAACCCACGACTCTTGCATCTCCAGTATGCAAATGAGTGCTCCCGCGTGACAAATTGGATCCCACCCACCCTACGATTACTTCACTGCACCAATTTAGTTAAGTCCCTATATTCTTACATAGTTTAAACTAATCCCATTACACGATCGACGGAACATTCATGCAAGGGAAGCCATAAATTCAACGTCTTGTGCCATTGTTACAGGCGTACTAGTAGTCAACGTGACGTGGCGAGGGAAGACCTACGTAGGAACGCTACTGGACTGCACGCGACACGACTGGGCGCCACCACGGTCAGTATTTATGCGACAGATCCAAATCTAATGTACGACATTATGGAATACTAATGTCGGTGAGAATGAGGCACTGGCCTCGCAAGGAGTACCTCAATTTGTTACAACGCCATGTACCTAATGATTGCTCCGTCACGTCTCTCTAAAATGAGTCCGACAAAAACGTGAACAGAAATTCCTGAGAACAGGAATGTGTTTTCATAAATTATGATTCAATTGGTATTCATACGTTCGCTGAGTTAGTGACTGTGCTAAGTGTTTCTATGTAGCTTTGTTGTTATAACTATTCAATATTGTTTTGTAGGTTTTGCGACTCACCGACTGAAGAATTGGACGCTCGGACACCTAAAGGTCGAGGGGCAAAACGTGGTCGCAATGCCGCACCTACAGACATGACAAATTTCACTGAGACGCGATCCTCAGTACACAGCAAGCTGCGAAATGGAGGCGCTAAAGGTCGCAGAGCTCTTCCTTCTCCTACTCCCTTCACTCCCCCGAGACCCGACTCGAAAAGAAAACGCACATCTGAAGCAGAAGAGCGTCCACCTACGCCGAAAGCGAAACGACCGCCGCCGACGCCGTCATCACCTCCCCCTGACCCTGTGCTTCTGGAGTGTCCAGAGCCGAACTGCTCCAAGAAATACAAACATGCAAACGGGCTAAAATATCACCGATCACACGCACATGGGTCTCCAGATGATGACGACAAGGATGGCTCAAGTTCGGAGCTGGAGGAGCCTACTGCGGAGCCGGCATCGCCAGCGCGGCCGCCTTCTGAACCAGCAACTCCAGCCACCCCAGTTAAATCTCCGCCTACACCGGCAAAATCTCCAGATGCAAAAGTGGATAAGTCTCCAGAGAAGTCACCGGAGAAGCCGGAGGCCGAGGCAGAATCTCCGCAACAGCCACGGTTTGCGGAAGATTTCAGCGCCATGGCAGAGCCGCCGGCGCCAGTGGAGCGTCCGCAAACGCCGCCCCAGGCTCCGGCCACTCCGCCTGAAACACTTCCTACGCTACAACCTACACAGTTTAAGGTAAAGTAACCATGCTATAAAACATCTGTATTAAGTACTGTAATCAGATTTTGGGATATGAGGGACTCCCAATGTCGAGTGTCACTGGTATTAATTCATAACAGCATTATCTAATAACTTGTACTATGTTAGTCGGGCCTATTGCTGCGCCAATAAGGCTATAAAGGACTGCTTGCAAACCGTGGAGATGTATATGCACGCATATAAATTCATAAACTAGATAAAGAGAACAGAAAGGAACTTTCTTAAGCCCATTAAACCGGTTGAAATATAAAGGGATTGCATGACGGAAATCACAAAATTCTTCTTAAGGAGGTATTAAACGCAATAACAATCACTCATTCATTCATCATTTCAATTTCTAGGTGAAGCCTCGTTCAGCGTTAATGGCAGAAGAGCGCAAATCAACAGAATCCCCGGCTGAAGAGTCCCCTGGGAAACGCAGAGCGCGGCGCTCTCCCACCCCGGGCGTTAGATCACCAGCTTACTCCGACATTTCTGACGACGCTGCTCCGCCTGACGTCCCGGCCGATACTGACCCAGCGCATAGACCTTTCCCTGTCTATCATCAGGTTAGTTGCATTTTTTTAAAACATGCCCGCGGCTTTCTTGACGTTTAGTGGTTACTTGTGCGTTTAAAGACGATTCACTTTACTAACAACCCTGGCCAATGAGCTGTGGCAACCCTATTCACCAACAAAATTCTACGCCAGTAGTGACAGTTTATCCCGATCTTTTGTATGTCCCTCTGTCTCCTCTGTGGTATGACAATACCCGCTAATGAATTGCTATGTATATTTTCAGTACTATGGGCAACCGTCATACATGCCTCCTTCACATCCACCAACGGCGCCTCCGCCCTCGGCAGATAAGAACAAGGAAGACCTATCTAAAGGCGATCCTAAAACTGATTTAAAAGTAAGTTATCATCGTATAGAAGGGTCTTACTTAAACCATTATAATGTAACGTCAACAAATGAAATGATTTAAACAGTAAGCTATGACGTTACTGTCCATAGATGCCGTAAATTGTGTCTATACTTATTTGAAAGTGCTTACAATTGGTTTTACTAAATTACTGATTAAATTGTGTACCATAAGTACATAAAAAGTGTGTGTAAGGAGTTAACTCCAATAAACATAAATAATTTAAACATTAAATTAAATTAATCAATTAACATTAAATTTTTGAAAACAAATGTCGAAATTTCACCGTATCAATACCACATTTGAAAGTTCTTATTAGATACTAGCAGTTCCCGCGCGGCTTCGCTTGCCTGTACTTATTTTGCGCGAAACCCCAATTCTTGGGAATCGATCCACCCGTTTCCGGTGATTATCCGAAACAAAAACAGACAGACAACATTTTTAAAAACTGATTTGTAGGCATAGGTATCTTACAAATGCAGGTAAGAGCTTAAAAAAACTATTATTTTGACATTACAGACACTTAAATGTTATTTATTTGTATTGATTTTACCTACCAACAAAATACTAAATAAATGGTCCAGCTACCTTTAAAACGCTAGGTATCAAACAGTAGGATAAAATAAATGAAATGACTAATTCTTGAATGAATGATTGAATTATTTGCATTTTATTTACATATTTACATGAATGTAAACTGTGCCGTGTACACCGTTTATGACAAATAACGTTTAATTATGAGCTGTTTTAATTCCTTTTGCTTAACATAACATTTACATAACAATTTAACACATTACTTTTTTCAAGTGATGAACTGTAAAAAAGTGCTACGATAACACACAATAATATTCGAACAAAGCAAAAATAAAATTGGTTATATTTAATTAGTCGTGAAGCCATTTTTATTGTACTTTTTATATTACTATACTAATAGGATACACACGGTAGGTACCATATTATGTCATAGTTTTATACAAAAGGAAAAAACTAGCGGTAAAAAACAGAAGAGCGAAGGTATATAACATTTGAAGTATTAAAAAAAAACAGATCTTTAATAATATAATTCAATTATTTAAAAGCAATATTTCATCACCAATTGTTGTCCTTTATTTAGTTGTAGCCAATGACATATAGGTTGCAGCCCCTTGACATTAGTAAGGCGGTACATTCTTTAAATTTTATTACTTGTAGGATTTTTTTTAAATTTCGTTATGAGCGGACAGACTCCAAAAGACCAAACGAAATCATAAAGGATATAGACACTTTTTAAAACTTCCAAAGCCAAGCTTCCAAATGTTATTAAGAAAAAAAAAAAGCATTCATTTATTTCATTCTTATTCATACACACATGCGACTAATATTTGAAAACAAATATCGTCTCTAAACAGAAAATTACCCTATTAAAATACTGATCTAGAGACTATTTTAGACTATTTTAGTGTATTCTAAACCAACACTAATTTCCCTAGGATGGAAAACCAGATAATGGTCCACAAAAGGTACTACCGCAGCACTTCTATCCTTACAACTACGTGCCGAACTTCCCGTATAACGTGGAGGCCGGAGGACCTCCTCCAGGGGCGCCTCTGGACGACAAGAGCAAAGACAATGACCGGTCCAAGACTACCCCGAGTCCTCTAGACAAAAGCAAACCACGGCCTCCAGACGGGAAAGAGAACCCAGCCAGGCCGAATGACAACCATCAAATTCTTAAAGAAAGTATTGAAATGAAGGCGCAGATGGGACCCTACAACTTCCAAAGACCACCACACGTAAGAGAAGAAGAGCTGAGAAGGTGAGAAATATTTTTTTTTAATTGTAACACTAGAAGCACGGAGTTTTAGAGGTCGGGTAACATAAGTCTATTTTTATAATAAAATTGTGTTTAATGATTTCAAAAGTCAGTTTTATATGTGTTTTCTGTCTTTATATATTTAAAATACAAGTGAAGAAAGCAAAACATTTTTGGAAACTAAAAATTATGCATTTTATGATATACGATTACAATAACGGTAATTAAAGCGGTAGTTTTGTACATGTATAAGATTGTACTGCCTGTGACCAGGTTACGCAGATCGTGGTCAGTGGCAGTTCAAAGGTGTACATACTCTAATTATAGCTTTAATACCCGTTAACGTAATCACAGTACAATTCTATGACACTAGTATTAAATTGCAAATTTACAAAAATTTACATATTCCATAAATAAATATCATGTAAATAAGAAATCGGAAATTTGTTAACATGTATTTAAAATATATTAAACGTTTACTTATATACATATAATATACATACATAAAATAATAAGTATCCAATAAATATCGGATCCGTTTCTATTTTAAGACATGACAACTGTTATTATTAAATGTCACAGATGTTATTATTAAATATAACAGAATATAGTTTTTAAATGTTGGGATACCCGCGATTCTAGTGTTAAGAATCTCTTAGATATTTTTGGTTGAATAATTTAACGGTGAAACTTGAAGATATGATTTTTTCCCTTCCAGATATTACATGAGTTTGGATCAGAGAAGGAAAGAGGGGGGTGAGTCGAAGCCCCCCGGGGGCGCGGCGGGGGCGAGCGGGGGGCAGGGGGGCCGGCCTCCGCCGCAGCCCGCACACAAGCAGCCCCCCAAAGATAAGGACGATAAGCCCAAGGAGGAGGTCAAGGTGAGTACAAGATTGTCGTTATCGGTTATTACCGTTTTAATTTAGAGTGAGATAATATTTTAAAATAATGAATATTTTAGGACATACTTTTATAAAATTTGTTACGTAATAAGCTCGAGGAATAAGATTGTACGTTTCATATTGTAGCATGTCTGACTTAATATACTCGTTAATGACTGAATGCGGGAGGTTTATTTTTCGTCAAACACTGAGTTTTGAGACCTGCGTTCTGAAATTGATATAACGACAATAGAACTACTTTGTCAATTACATTTATTCGGTAGTTTATTCGTTAATATAGTTATGAGCGTTACCGTGTTTATTAAATCTTATTTAATATATTTTGATGAATAAAATAATAATTGAAGTTTTTATCAGGTTGCAGGAAAAAACTCTTTTATTTTTATAAATAAAATGTTAAGACACCAATAAGGCCCATCGCTGACTAGTATATATAAAGTTATCATGAAAGTCCGAATTTAGTCGTCTTGTT